>SJYQ01003410.1:338152-424695 GCA_006410935.1 Redunca redunca | reverse complement strand
CCTTGTATTGTATGTTTGCCTTTATTAGTGAACTTTTCATTTCATAATTTTCTTGTTTCTAGTTGTAGCATTTTCTTTTTTTGCCTAGAAGAATGAAAATAAAGTGGGAGAAATAAGTCAGGTTTGTAGGCTGATGGCAAATAACCACGGAAGGAGTAAAAACTGATAATTCAGGGAAAAGAAAGAGAATGGTTGTAGTGATATCCTTGAACGGACGTGAGGAGGATGGAGTCTAGTGTCAAGTGGAGGCTTATGCTTAAGTAGGAGTCCAGACAGTTTATACTTTGTTTAACAGGAGGAGTGTGGATGTATAGGGCACAGGTGCAAGTAGGCTGGTAGTTGTGATTAGGAGTAGGTAGTTTTCTCCTCATCAATTCTGTCGGCTTAGAGAAATAGAAACCAAGCCAGGCCAAGAGTGAGGATAGAGTAGGAGCTCTGTGAGGTTTGTGAAAGGGGAGAGTATTAAATACCTTTCTAGAAGAGTGATGGAAGGAAAGGATTAGAGAAATGTAGTTGACCTTGGCAAAGCCAAAGGCCCATGTGAGAGATCACTGGTTACAAAGTTTAAAGTGAGATATGTCACCACAGTTGTACTCATGTTGTTTTTTTCTTTCACCTACAAAATAAGAACAGGTATTGAGTCAGCAAAGTTGGATTAATCAGGAAAATATGTAAAGAGTTATGAGTATATACAAAAAAATGTTACAATAATGAGCCATGACCTTTAAGCCCAGAAAAGAAGGGAAGGACCTGAGTGGAAGGCACACTAACTCTGCTTCATCCCCAGACATCTGAATCCAGCAGCACAAGTGGCCTACTAAGAGCTCAAGGCTCACTGAAATATTCTTCATGTGAATTCAGGTGATAATATACAAGGTTGTGAATAAAAATCCCTTTACTCATTTTCTTAGAGGGAACAACAATTGAATGTGTGTTATCATTGCACAGAGGCAAGAAAAAAGCAATAGTCTGTTCATGACTGAATGTGTTGGTGCTTAAAAATATTCCAAGAGTCAATATTTAATTAACAAATTGCCATGCTCTTTTCACTGATGGCGCAATATGAGAGTATTAGTTATACAAAAAAGAATTAATGAATTCCCGTCAGGTAAATATGGAAGTTAAGTATACATATATATGTTTATATTTTTATCTCACATGATCATTAAAACCATAGAGGAAATTAAAAAGACTGAAAAGTAGTCACTGGAAATATCCTTGTGTCAGAATACCTAAAGAAGGCAGCTTATGTGGAATGCAGACTTTCCTACTGTGGTCTAAATCCTGAGTACAATAAAATGGTTTATACACAGTATGCATTAAACAAATATTTGTTCAATGTATTGACTAAATAAATAAATGAGGAGGAGTCATTTCTCGAACATGACATTTGTCTGTGATAAAATCTTTCCTACTTCACCAGCCCTATGGTAGGTTCAGTTTCTGGTTGGTAATTAGTGATGGTAGACTGCCTCTTCAGGTTGAAGAAGCTTCTGGTTGTTCATGCACCACCATTCCCCAACCAGGTGATGCTTGTAGTCCGTTACATTGATAATCTTCTATTACACCTAATGCTTTTGCAGATATGATTCTCTCAGTCTGAAAATTGCTTGTTGCCAAGCCCCTCGACCTCTCACTCACCTCTAACTTGTATACAGGAAATTCCTTCTTTCTTTCCAGCAGCAATCCAAACATCACCTACTTCCTCTCCTTTCTCAGGCTTTCTTGGGTGAGGACTGGCTGTGCCATGGTCCATCGTACCCGCCACAGTGGCACTGCAAAGACCCTGGTTCCTGAGGCTGACCCACTGTGCCCCATTCACTTCATCTACCCCATCCACTTCAGGGCCAAATGAAACACCTTGCAGTGGGGACTGAGTTCTGACCAGCCCTGAGGTGAGGTCATATAATCCAGAAATGCAAGGAAGGGCATTCCTTTTATAGTGTGAACTTTAAACAATGAGAGACAGGCTTATTCTTCCTCCCTGTGCCCTAACCCCATTCAGTTCCAAAGCACAGAGGTATCCATATAGCCTTGGAGAATTCTAGTGTGATCAAGATTTTAGCTGTTTCTTCAAACCTTTGTTTTCCTTCCTTTTCTCCTTCTTGCTCCTCAATAAAATGCTAGCCCAGGAACTTTGGCCTAGGTTCTGATGTCTATGGAAGGATCTGTCCTCCAAAATCCTGTGGCAACCTCTATCCTAACTTTAAATAACCTGTGTCAAAATTATTAGTTTACTTTTAGAGAGATTCTTAGGAGACTGTCTTTCAGCAGCTTCATTACTTAGCATCATGTTTAGAACATGGTGGGTGATTTGATAAACAATGGCTAATTAATTAATGGCTTGTGCTGTGCTAAGTTGCATCAGTCATGTCCGACTCTCTGCGACTCTATGGACTGTCGCCCACCAGGCTCCTCTGTCCATGGGATTCTCCAAGCAAGAATACTGGAGTGGGTTGCCATTTCCTGAGGACATCTTCCAGACCCAGGGATCTAACCCACGTCTCTTGTGTCTCTTGCATTGGCAGACAGGTTCTTTACCATTAGCGACACCTGGGGAGCCCTTAATTATATTAACAACTTAATATTAATCTATTACATAACACACTGAAAACGAGAAGATTCCTTAGACATTTTTGTTTTAACCTCTTACTCTATGGAGGAACAAACACAAGGCCAAGAGAAGTAAAGAGCTTTTCTCAAAGTTAGGTAGCTATTGAGTAGCATGACTGGATTAGCACATTGGTTTCCACTCACACAACACTATTCTTATTTAAAAATGACTGCTTCCATTTCTGTGAGAGGAAACAATACCAGGACCATTCTGACAAACTAGTGTTTCTCCAGGCCAATTAAAATATAAAATTGGTTAACACTAACCATAGGAAAGAGTGTTTCTTTGGGTCTCACTCCACCCTCCTATAAAGTTCCTCCTGCCATTTTTCCTGGATGTTGCCAGGTGGTGTCTTGCATGTGATTGCAGACACAGTTCTGCCAGCTCCCACGTGACACCCGTCTTTACATTGCTTTCTTATTTTAATTGCTAGCATGAGCTCTATAGCCAGGGCTTGCCAGTGCACATCTACAGGCTTGGCACATCTGCAGAGCTGCAGCTGTCTCTTCCTTTCTTCTGCAGGATTCTGGTTGTCGGTCAGCTCACTGTTAAGAGCCCCTGTGTGGTGTCCATGTGTCCATATTCCCCTGAAATGGAGAGAATTTCCTGCACCTCCTCAAATTTAGCACCATGTCTGGACCTTGGAGAGCAGGGCATCGCCTCCTAAGTCTCCAGTAAAGCAGAATTATCTGTTTAGTCCTTATCCACAGCTCAGTGTTTCAGATATGGCTCTGCGGGATTGGTGAAATGCACCTGAATGACTTGACCAGGAGTCCTAATTGTGGAAGAGGGAGGAGGTAAGGTGGAACACAGGTACACCAAACCACCAGGCTATCACAGCATGCTCCACAAGCATCCCCTTTCCTAGAACAAGGGCCAGTCCATGGGCTGTTCTTATTTGATCAGTGAGCTAAGAATGATTTCAATGCTTTTAAAAGATTGCAAACACAAAAAAACAAGCAGAATACGCTACAGACACGTGTGACACAGAAAACCTGAAATATTTACTGCCTGTCCCTTTACAGAAAAAGTTTTGTATACTCTTGTCCTGGAGGGAAAACAAAATGCACCAATTAGAAATGGGAAATAAAGCAATGTGCAGTATGAACTATGTAATTGTAAACTATAAATCAATTCCATTTGTTCTGCAACCTTATTAAAATCTTGCATTTTTCATCATGATGGGAACCAAAAGCATAGAGAAATGAGTTTCATCGGGTGGTGATTCATCACTGCCACAGCTGATGATGGCTCTGCTTCCAGCCACTGTGACCCTGTGCTGCCTCTGGTCTTACTGCCTGACTTGCCATTGGAGGGAGATACCATCCTCTCACATCCTGTCCCATTATTCTTGACTCAAAAGGGGGAACTTTACATGGGCCCTTCCTTAGGATAAGGAGCACCTTCCTCCCAGAACAGAGGTCTTCAGGCATGTCTGTGGGTAGACTCTTGGGATTCTTGAACCACAGTCTTCAGTTCTGCCAAGAGAAGTGAATCTGAGGACAGATACAATTTAGATTCATGCTGAGGCTCCTGCTACACATGAAAATAGATTTGATTTCTGTTTAATTTTATCTCAATTTGGTTTTGAATAGACCACAAGTATAAATATTTGCTTCCTCCTTGCTGCAGATTTCTATCAAGACCTGACCTAAGTGTAAAATTTAATTAAAAAATCTTAGAAATGGCAGAATGATTATTTTTCATTTTTATTTCCTTTGCCTTTCAAATTTAAATTCCTGTGTCCTTTCTGGCCAGTTGTTTGCTACCTTGTCATTGGTTGATAAAGGTTCCATGTGCCAAGAAATATCCTAAGGTGCTAAAACATAAGAAAAATAAAAACATTGCCATTGGCCATGTGCTATTGGTTTATTTATTCATTTTCACTTCATCACTCCATTTCTGTTTCCCAAGTGTCAGTTAAAAACAGCAGCAAAGTGATGTCTTCTTTTAGTTTAGGAGAAAAAGAGGCTTCAACATTAATTCAATAAATACTACTTAGATTAGTCATGTTAGATTAAAACAATAAGGATTATAATACCAGTGTCACAAACATGGTTGACTTTATTATCCATGTGTCCGTTTTCCTTTGCTTTTTGTTACTTGGAATGAGAAGAGGAGTTTCCATAAAAAGTGGCCCCCAGCTATTGTCAGTTAACTTCTGTCACCTTTGGGGTGGGATCTCTGAATACCATTATCTGAGCCTCAGTTTCCTTTAAAGTAAAACAGAGCATCAGTTTGTCATTTATCTATCCCTTGTGGAAAACATTGGAAGAGAGAATGAGATAATGTCCATAGAATCTTTTATATTTCTTAGAGGAGAGTTCCTGTGTAGCATTTTAAGGACAAGTTTTCTGGAAGAACATAAATATTCACCTGAGATAACTGATGCTGAAGCTGAAACTCCAGTATTTTGTCATCTGATGCAAGAAGCTGACTCATTGGAAGAAAGTCCCTGATGCTGGGAAAGCTTGAGGGCAGAAGGAGAAGAGGGCATCAGAGGATGAGATGGCTGGATGGCATCACTGATGCAGTGGACATGAACTTGGGGAAACTCCAGGTGATGATGAGGGACAAGGAGGCCTGGAGTGCTGCAGTCTATAGGGTATTGAAGAATTGGACATGCCTGGGAAACTGAACAACAGTAACTGAGATGATATTGGGACTGACACTGAGAACACAGGCTGGGAAAATGAACGTGCCTGGGTGGCTGATGATCAGAAATAACCCAACGCCTTGTATTATTTGTTTTTCAGCTTAGACATCTCTTTGGTTGGTCTTCAACCATGTTCTCATTTTATTTATTTAATTTATGTTTTGTTTTGGGCTGCATATATGGCATATAGGATCTTAAAGTTTCCCAACCAGGGATCAAAACTGTACCCCCTGCAATGGAACTGTGCAGAGACTTAACCAACTGGACTGCCAAGGAAATCACCCATGATCCCATTTTGCTGCTAAGCTACTAAGTCGCTTCAGTCATGTCTGACTCTGTGCAACCCTGTAGACGGCAGCCCACCAGGCTCCCCCATCTCTGGGATTCTCCAGGCAAGAATACTGGAGTGGGTTGCAATTTCTTTGTCCAATGCATGAAAGTGAAAAGTCAAAGTGAAGTTTCTCAGTCGTGTCCGACTCTCAGCGACCCCATGGACTGCAGCCCACCAGGCTCCTCCATCCATGGGATTTTCCAGGCAAGAGTCCTGGAGTGGGGTGCCATTGCCTTCTCCAATCCCATTTTAAATCCTGGGTAAAAGATGAGATTTGATTTGTTGGAACTTTGATACTGCTTATTTGGAATAAATAATCTCACAACAGTACCCATAGTTACCTTTCAGCTTTTGAGACATCTACGTTTAAGTTGTTTGCATTTTGTTCTGTTATGAAGCTACTCTTACTTAAGCACAATAGAACCTAAATAAATTAAACAAAGAGGAATTAAATAGATATGGTGTTTTCAAAAACAAGCAGACCAATGAGACCTATAGTATTAGAAGTTTTCTTAGACCACTCTCTGTTAACTAATGTTTATGTTCACTGTAAAATATCCCACCTGATGCCAGCAGCCTGTTGAATGAATACTCCATGTTTTCTACTATGCTGACATACAGCTCCCTTGAGCTGAGTAACATATTTATCAAGATTCTGTGTGTTTATACTCAAACTGGATTAGGCTATTTGTGTTGATTACTTCAACGATCTAATTTGATTACATCTTGCCAACACTTAATAAAATATGAATTTGAAAGAAAATTATTTTCTCAATAAGAACTAAGACTATTCAGGAAAGTAATTTTTAAAAGGAATCTCAAAAATATTTAGTCTTGGATTAGATGTGAGCAAGTGAGAAAATCAGATAATTTCTCACTTGAATTGTTTGAAAAAGATCTTTAAGTTCTTGTTCTATTAAAAAAAAGACTAAAGTTGGAAATTGTAGCATGAAATATAGATGTTTTAAGAAATAAGAATAATATGGACTCTAATTGGTAGAATTATGATGAAGAAATTACAAAAAATAAATAAGAAAAGGTATAAATCATTAGAGATAAACACAGCAATGGTTGGATCTTAAAAGTATTATGCAGGAAAAGAGGAAAGAAACTGAATAAGAACTATAGCACAATACCATATGTATGAGTTTAAATTCAAATCAGTTCAGTTCAGTCACTCAGTCGTGTCTGACTCTTTGCGGCACCATGAACCGCAACATGCCAGGCCTCTATGTTCATCACCAACTCCTGGATTTCAACCAAACTCATGTCCATTGAATCAGTGATGCCATCCAACCATCTCATCCTCGGTTGTGCCCTTCTCCTCCTGCCCTCAATCTTTCCCAGCATCAGGGTCTTTTCCAATGAGTCAGCTCTTCCCATCAGGTGGCCAGAGTAATGGAGTTTCAGCTTCAACATCAATCCTTCCAATGAACACCCAGGACTGATCTCCTTTAGGATGGACTGGTTGGATCTCCTTGCAGTCCAAGGGACTCTCAAGGGTCTTCTCCAACACCACAGTTATAAAGCATCAATTCTTCAGTGCTCAGCTTTCTTTATAGTCCAACTCTCACATCCATACATGACCACTGGAAAAACCATAGCCTTGACTAGATGGACCTTTGTTGGCAAAGTAATATCTCTGCTTTTCAATATGCTATCTAGATTGGTCATATCTTTTCTTCCAAAGTGTAAGTTTTTTTTTAATTTCATGGCTATAATCACCATCTGCAGTGATTTTGGAGCCCAAGAAAATAAAGTCTGACACTGATTCCACTGTTTCCCTGTCTATTTGCCATGAAGTGATGGGATCGGATGCCATGATCTTAGTTTTCTGAATGTTGAGTTTTAAGCCAACTTTTACACCCTCCTCTTTCATCAAGAGGCTCTCTAGCTCTTCTTCACTTTCTGCCATAAAAGTGGTATCATCTGCATATCTGAGGTTATTATATTTCTCCTGGCAATCTTGATTCCAGCTTGTGCTTCTTCTAGCCCAGTGTTTCTCGTGATGTACTCAGCATTTAAGTTAAATAAGTAGGGTGACAATATACAGCCTTGGAGTACTCCTTTTCCTATTTGGAACCAGTCTGCTGTCCCATGTCCAGTTGTAACTGTTGATTCCTGACCTGCATATAGGTTTCTCAAGAGGCAGGTCAGCTGGTCTGGTATTCCCATCTCTTTCAGAATTTTCCACAGTTGATTGTGATCCACACAGTCAAAGGCTTTGGCATAGTCAATAAAGCAGAAATAGATGTTTTTATGGAACTCTCTTGCTTTTTCTGTGATCCAGCGGATGTTGGCAATTTGATCTCTGGTTCCTCTGCCTTTTCTAAAACCAGCTTGAACATCAGGAAGTTCACAGTTCATGTTCAAGCTGAAGCCTGCCTTGGAGAATTTTGAGCATTACTTTACTGGTGTGTGAGATGAATGCATTTGTGAGGTAGTTTGAGCATTCTTTGTCATTGCCTTTCTTTGGGATTGGAATGAGAACTGACCTTTTCCAGTCCTGTGGCCACTGCTGAGTTTTCCAAATTTGCTGACATATTGAGTGCAGCACTTTCACAGCATCATCTTTTAGGAACTGAAATAGCTCAACTGGAATTCCATCACCTCCACTAGCTTTGTTCATAGTGATGCTTCCTAAGGTCCACTTGACTTCACATTCCAGGATATCTGGCTCTTGGTGAGTGATCACACCATCATGATTATCTGGGTCATGAAGATCTTTTTTGTACAGTTCTTCTGTGTATTCTTGCCACCTCTTAATATCTTCTGCTTCTGTTAGGTCCATACCATTTCTGTGCTTTATTGAGCCCATCTTTGCATGAAATGTTTCCTTGGTATCTCTTATTTCTTGAAGAGATCTCTTTCCCATTCTGTTGTTTTCCTCTATTTCTTTGCACTGATCGCTGAGGAAGGCTTTCTTATCTCTCCTTGCTATTCTTTGGAACTCTGCATTCAGATGCTTATATCTTTCCTTTTCTCCTTTGCTTTCACTTCTCTTCTTTACACAGCTATTTGTAAGGCCTCCTCAGACAGCCATTTTGCCTTTTTGTATTTCTTTTCCATGGGGATGGTCTTGATCCCTGTACAATGTCATGAACCTCTGTCCACAGTTCATCAGGCACTCTGTCTATCAGATCTAGTCCCTTAAATCTACTTCTCACTTCCACTGTATAATTATAAGAGATTTGATTTAGGTCATACCTGAATGCCCTAGTGGTTTTCCCTACTTTCTTCAATTTAAGTCTGAATTTGGCAATAAAGAGTTCATGATCTGAGCCACAGTCATCTCCTAGTCTTAAATTCATATACATGAAACAAAAATATACATTTCTGAGAAGTCAGATAAAAACATATCCATGAGGATTCCCCCGGTAGTCCAGTGGTTAAGAATCCTCCTTGTAACGCAGCAGGTGAAGGTTTGATCCCTGATCAGGGAGCTAAGATCCCACATGCCCCTCAAGTAAAAAGAAAAAAAAGAAAAAACCAAAACATCAAACAGAAGCAATATTGTAACAAATTCAGTAAAGACTTTAAAATAAAACATATGCATTAAACCTACAAGGTATCACTCCTTTTGAAGAAGGAAAGAGATGGGAGTGGGAGGATGGATGAGAATAAATATACATATAAAAATACAGAAAATGAAGTCGCTCAGTCGTGTGTGACTCTTTGTGACCCCGTGGACTGTAGCCTACCAGGCTCCTGTGTCCATGGTTTTCCCCAGGCAAGAATACTGGAGTGGGTTGCCATTTCCTTCTCCAGGGGATCTTCCCGACCCAGGGATTGAACCCGGGTCTCCCGCATTGCAGAAGACCCTTGTATTGGAAAATAACGATGCGTTATGAACTGAGAAGCGTGATTAAGTCATCTTTCTTTAACAGATGTTGCTCTCCCTCCTTGTCCCAAACATCACGAAACTAGAAAACAAGAGAGGTTATGACAACATTCAAGGGAGGACAAGAGAATTTTACAGCTGGGACAGCAATGGATCAATGTGTCTTAACAGACATCGGTGCTTGCAGTGGGAGGAGCTAACAAGAAGCAAGCTGATTCTTGCTACAGAGGTTCAAAAGAATTAGCAGCAGGAGATAACCAGGTATATATGGAGGCAGGGGTGCAAATGCAATCAGAAATGGGATTGATTGAAATTCTGCTCAAGGAACAGTTACTAATAATACCTTGGGTCCCTTCCTCCAATCTAAGCAGCCACGTCACTTCCCCTCCTCATTGTCAAGGAAGCTGAGAAGTTTGCTTTCTAGAGTGGAGAATGATGACATGGTTGGAGTAGAAGGAAGCGCATCTGAAAACTGGAGAATAAAGAAAGCTAATCTATACTGACTGATGCTAAACCTGAAACCAATACTTCGGCCGCCTCATGCGAAGAGTTGACTCATTGGAAAAGATTGATGCTCGAAGGGGTTGGGGGCAGGAGGAGAAGGGGATGACAGAGGATGGGATGTGTGGATGGCATCACTGCCTCAATGGACATGAGTTTGAGTGAACTCCAGGAGTTGGTGATGGACAGGGAGGCCTGGCATGCTGCAATTCATGGGGTCGCAAAGAGTCGGACATGACTGAGCGACTGAACTGAACTGAACTGAATCTATACTGAATGCTGTGTCTCTTCAGCTCATCTTTCCCTCTTTCATCCCAGAACCCCAGGAGCTCAGTTTATACTATGTCTACCTCTCCAGTTAGGACACTGGACAATCTGACACACCAAGAGAAAAGACCTCTTCTGTAACTGGGGAGTAACTGGGGATCTCTCAATTATATGGTGCAAATCCTTCCCTCCACCTCTAGTGAGCAAGCCAGCTTGATTGAGAAACAGAACTTTCAGTCAACTTCTTGGCAGCTCATTCTTTTGACTGCATGGGCAGTCAAGGATAGCCAGAAGCCAAAAATCAGTTTTGAATAGTAATTTTGCATTAAAAAAATAGATTCCAAATTATTTCCTGTTTTAAATTATCCACACCTTTGTTTTTTCCCTTGATTACAGTTTTGTCTATGATCCTTAAATGAACAAGGACCTATGTAAATCTTTGCCGCATTTCCTGACCTCCTGTAACAATGTGAGGCTTCTGGTCACACTGAAGGAGGAGAAAATTGCTTTTGGTTCCGATACATATTGACTGGGATCTAAATCAGAGTACTCTGTTATCTGCTGTTTTTTGTTTTTAGTTGGAGGCTAATTGCTTTACAATATTGTAGTGGTTTTTGCCGTACATTGACATGAACCAGCCATAGGTGTACATGTGTTTCAAGTGTATATGCTTGTGTGCATGTGTATGCACACGTGTACCTATGTTCTTTTATGCATGCAGTCATTACTCAGGCTCCACTGCAAACCAGTAAGTGTTTGTCAAGCTTCCTGACAGGAAATGCACCAGACTACTCGTACACTTTGACTTTTCTTCTTGAGAAATCAAGAATTTAGCAAAGCAGTCAGAACCCCAGAGGAGATACCCTTCTTGCTGAACTCAGAGCCATCCATGTGACAGTTCAGCTCAAGTCAACCAGTGTTGTCACCAGTGAACATCTTGGTTGATGAATTAAAACCTGCATACAATTTCTAGAGAGCGTCTCTAGCTTCCCTATAGGAAGGGGGAGGGGAGAGAGATAGAGGGAGAGAGAGACAAATGCTCGGGGAAGGACTTTCTTATCAGCATCTTTGGCTTTTTCATTAATCTTTCTTTGTGCCCATGATGCTTTTATGAACTGTTATCTTTAAGAGTGTAAACTGAAGGTACTATTGCAGGATGATCGAATTGTTCAAATTTCCTTCTCTTAACCTCCTATGGAAAGTACAAAGACAAATGTTGCTGCTGCAGACTAAGACAAAACCACTCCTGAGTCTCTTTAATTTTCTGTAGTTTGATGCTTTAACATTTGAGGTCTTGCTGACCCTTTCAGGACTAGCCAATTCTAAGACATGGTAAACAACTTAACCTATTAGGATACCTTTCAAACAGAAACCAATCAATCCAGGGCTCATATTCCTGGTCACCTCCTCTATCAGGTTCTGCAACTGGGGACAGTCCCTCTGCCCCAGAGCCCACTGAAATTATTTCATCTAGCCTGTCCTAAACCTGCTCACTCTGTCTCTCTCATTTCTCCCCACATAAACTAGAATTAAGACTGGTGCATGTTAGCCCTGTGCCTCTTGACTGACCCTCCTGCTTTTCCCTGTGATAACCTGTGAGTAACAAACTATCATTTCAGTATCAATAGTCTCCTGGTCTGTTGGCCTTCTCATACCTCAATAATAATAAAACAACTCAAACAAGGAAAGCATCGTAGACTGAGTGGCAAATCTCAAGAGGCCATCCCTGAGGTATAGTTCTTCCATGAGACTTTCCCTGACCTTATCAACTTAAAATGAACTTACTCTCCTATGAACACCCAGCATTATCACCTATGACTCCCATTAGACAGTTAAACATGTTCCTTCCTGATCTGTATGTCTTTTAAATTTCTTGTGTATATCTTATTCTTGTAACTGAAATATAAATTTCCTCAGAGTATAATTCTTAGTATCTTCAACAATAACTGATGATTTAATGAATGAATGCACAGATGTAACTTGTTAAACTTGATCCCAAACTCACAAAGATCTTACTTTTTTTTGTCCTTTCTGAACTTTCTTGTTGCAGATAACTTTATATGGTGAGCCCCAGTTATAAAACTGCTAAGTGTTTTCTTCAGACAAATAAATTTCTAAGCCTAATAAATACCTAATTATTTCCCTGAACTTATCATCCCATAACTTGCTTGCTGTCTGTAGGAGGAGGAAAATGACATTGGGTGCTATTTAGGAGCACTGTTTTGGATTCAGACAGACCTACTTTAAATACTATTTATACTACTTGTTAGTTGTATCTTTGGGCAAGTTCCTTGACTTTTTTGATCCTCATTTCTTCACCTGTAAAATAGGGAGAACAATACCTGTCTTTGAGGGATTTTATAAGGATCACATATGTAAAGTTGTTAGCATAGTACTGACATTATGGGAGATGCCAAATAAGTAGTATGATTCTACATCTTGCTTTGCCTGGGATACTCTGCTTACTCTTATTGTTCTAACATAATTATTAACAGCACCCCCCAACTTTTACCCAGTGTTCCAAGTTTGGACAGTAAATAGTCCTATCAATGAATGTATTTTTCAAATTTTACTACTGACTACTACTACTCAATGTATGTGAATGAATACATATTTATGAATGAATATATAATTATATTGGGGCTGTGCTGTAATCTTTTCCAGTAAGATCCACCTCATCCCTCTGTCTTCATTGTCGAGAAGCAGAGTGTGGTACAGTGGCCGAGAGCACAGACATAGGAACCAAACAGCCTGGTCTTGAATCCCAGCTGAGCACGTTCTAATGTGTAACCTTTGGCAGTCCATTTACTTAGTGTCTGTTGGCTTTCTCATCAGGAAAATGGGAACAGTATAAGCAATACTTTCATCATACAGTGTCATGAGGCCAAAAGTCTACACGTATACATGAAAATGCTTACACCAGTGTCTAGTACGTAGCAAACTCTCTGTGGGCAGGTGTTATGTTGTTGCCTCTATGTCAGTGGCAACTAAGCTGAAGTAGCTGGGTTCTGTTTCCTGTGAATTGCTGCTGGAACAGAAAGCAGTTCTGATACTGCATTCAGTTCAGCTGGCAAGTCTGGGTGAATGTCTTTGATGATAAAGTCCTTAGATGATAAAGACAGAGGAAATTTTTACAATATCATGTGTGGTTCTTCAGGATAAAAATATGTTTTGATAATGTTACGGACTGAATTATGCACTCCACAACCACCAAATGTATATGTTAACGCTCTAACCCCTGCCAACATGACTGTAGTAGGAAATAGCGGCTTTAAGGAGGTAACTAAAGTAAATGAGGTCATAAAGGTGGGACCCTAATTTGATAGAACTGGTGTCCTTATAGGGAGAGACACCAGAGATCTCTCTATGTGCATGCACAGAGAAGAGCCCCCCAAGGTCACAATGAGAAGATGACTGCCTGTAAGCTGAGACGAGGGGTCTTACCAGATACCAACCCTGACAGCACCTCATCTTGGACTTCTAGTTTTCAGAAATACGAGAAAATAAATTTATGTTATTTAAGCCACCCAGTCTGTGCTATTTTGTTACTGTTACCTATGCAGACTAATACAGATGAAAGTACATGGTCAAGAGATTAAATGTAGAAAGAAAAATTGTGTATAATTTGGGAATTGGCTCAGAGCATTGGAGGAGCCTTCTGTTTAGGGAAGAATTACCAGATCAGAGTATGCTAAATGAAAAGTTGGTATTGTAAATGTATGAATCTGTTCAAGGATGATACAGAAAGTGAGAACTGTGGTCAAACCAGACAGTGTATGTCCTGTTTAAAGGCACTGAAGTTCTAATTCTCTAAAGCCCCCATACAAGTTAAGTGGAACACAATGATAAGGTACTGGACCTTTGGCCCTGCTTCAGTGAATGTCTTTGGAAGTACAGGTGAGTCGGATTGTCCTCTAGAGAGCCCTGAGGTGGGCTTTTGTGGGTGAATAGAATCTACACAAGCAAATCAATGAGGAAAGATGGTTCCAGAGAGGAAGAGTGATACAGAACATGGTACCTACAGAACTGACTGCTAGGTTTGTTATGTGACACAGGTAGATCAATTTTTCAGGGTACTTTTAAGGTAGTCAATTTTGCTGGAGTAGAAGCACCACATAAACTAAACTGGAAAATAAGAATGGAAAAATCTAGATTGTGTTTCACTACAAATTCTGGAGTAATACTTGTGGACATCAAGTGATTAATTTAAGCAAGTGAAAGCTACCACTAAAACAGTAGTTCCAAATTATAAGTTAGAAAGTCCAGAAATAAGCCCATGAACCTATTGGTACCTTATTTTTGACAAAGGAGGCAAGGATACACAATGGGGCAAAGACAGCCTCTTCAATAAATGATGCTGGGAAAACTGGACAGCTACAGGTAAAAGAATGAAGTTAGAACACTTCCTGACACCATATACAAAGATAAACTCAAAATGGATTAAAGACCAAATATAACACCAGAAACTATAAAACTCTTAGAGGAAAACAGGCAGAACACTCGAGGACATAAATCAAAGCAAGATCCTCTATGACCCACCTCCTAGACTAATGGAAATAAAAACAAAAGTAAACAAGTGGGACCTGATTAAACTTAAAAGCTTTTGCACAGCAAAGGAAACTCTAAGCAAGGTGAAAAGACAACCCTCAGAATGGGAGAAAATAATAGCAAATGAAACAACTGACAAAGGATTAATTTCCAAAATATACAAGCAGTTCATTCAACTCAATACCAGGAAAATCAAACAACCCAATCAAAAAGTGGGAAAAAGACCTAAACAGACATTTCTCCAAAGAAGACACACAGATAGCTGACAAGCACATGAAAAGATGCTCAACATCGCTCATTATTAGAGAAATGCAAATCAAAACCACAATGAGATATCACCTCACACCAGTCAGAATGACCCTCATCAAAAAGTCTACAAACAGTGAATCCTGAAGAGGGTGTGGAGAAAAGGGAATGCTCTTATACTGTTGGTGGGAATGTAAATTGATACAGCCATTATGGAAGATGGTATGGAGATTCCTTAAAAAACTAGGAATAAAACCACCATATGACCCAGCAATCCCACTTCTAGGCATATACCCTGAGGAAACAAAAATTGAAAAAGATATGTATCCCGTTATTCATTGCAGCACTATTTACAATAGCTAGAACATGGAAGCAACCTAGATGTTCATTGACAGATGAATGGATAAAGAAGTTGTGGTACATATACGCAATGGAATATTACTCAGCCATAAAAAGGAACACATTTGATTCAGTTCTAATGAGGTGGATGAACCTAGAGCCTATTATACAGAGTGAAATAAGTCAGAAAGAGAAAGATAAATATTGTATACTAATGCATATATATGAAATCTAGAAAAATGGTACTAAAGAATTTATTTGCAGGGCAGCACTGGAGAAACAGACACAGAGAATAGACATGGATATGGGGAGAGGGGAGGAGAGGATGAGATGTATGGAGAGAGTAGCATGGAAACTTACATTACTATATGTAAAATATATAGCCAATGGGAATTTTCTGTATGTCTCAGGAAACCCAAAGAGGGGCTCTGTATCAACCTAGAAGGGTGAGATGGGGAGGGAGATGGGAAGGAGGTTCAAAAGGGAGGAGATATATTTATACTACTACTACTACTAAGTCGCTTCAGTTGTGTCCGACTCTATGCAACCCCATAGACGGCAGCCCCCGAGGCTCCCCCGTCCCTGGGATTCTCCAGGCAAGAACACTGGAGTGGGTTGCCATTTCTTTCTCCAATGCATGAAAGTGAAAAGTGAAAGTGAAGTCGCTCAGTCGTGTCCAACTCTTAGCGACCCCATGGACTGCAGCCTACCAGGCTCCTCCATCCATGGGATTTCCCAGGCAAGAGTACTGGAGTGGGGTGCCATTGCCTTCTCTGAGATATATGTATACCTAAGGCTGATTCATGTTGAAGTTTGATAAAGAACAAAATTTTGTAAAGCAATTATCCTTCAATTAAAAATAAACAAAAAAACAATAGCTCCAAATTAATCTTAAGTACTGGCTAAAAGGCTTTGGAGGAAAAAGAAATTGGAATGAGTTCCTGTGACTGCACACATTCAAGGAGAGGCTGATTTGCCACTTCAGAATTGGTATATTGCAAGTTAGCAAATTACCTGGGGTCTTGTTAAAATAGAGTCTGATTCAGCAGGTCTGAGATGAGATCTGAGGTTCTACATTTTGAACAAACTGATGCTGCTGATGCTGCTGGTTCCTAACTATATTGTAAGTTGCAAAGGAAATGAATGACCTCTAAATTCATTTACAACCTATAGTTCCTTGATTTTACTACCTAGCATGCTGAGAAACAGGCTGGAAATTTGCATTTGATATTAGCTTGAGTCATTCTGCTTGTCTCTCTTCGTGAAAATTTTGCATTCTGGAATGCCAAGTCAAACCATGCAAAAAAAGGATTAAACACAAGCTCCTTGCCTTCCAATTACCTCACCACACACTGTGAGTTAACAAGAGCAAGGAGAAAATAAGCACACAATTCTGAAAAGATTGGAGCTAGACTTGAGTTTAGTGATGAAAGATACGAAAGAAAGAACTGTGGGATTTAAGCCTAGATTAGTTTTGTTTTGTTTAAGAATAAAGTTTAGCTATGTGGAATCTAAAACAAAAATCAAACATAAAAACAGAGAGCAGAAAAATGGTTACCAGGGGCTGGAGGATGAGGTAAACAGGGAAAGGGTGGTAAGCAGGTACAAACTTTTATTATATAGCTATAGGATAAATAAGTTTTAAGCATCTAATGTATAATGTGATGGCTATAGTTGGTAATACTGTTTTGCACAATTGGTATTTGCTTAGAGGGTAGAACACTCACAAAACAGAACTGTGTGAAGTGATGGATATGTTTATTAACTGAATGGGGGGATTTTTCACAATGTATTCCTATATCAAATCACCACAATGTACACTTTATTTATTTGTTTATTTTTATTTGGTTGTTCTGGGTCTTTGCGGTGGTGTGTGGGCTCTTGGTTGCGGTGCATGGAGTTTTCTCAAGTTGTAGCTGGCAGGCTTCTCTTGTTGCAGAGCATGGGCTCTAGGGCATGTGCGCTCAGAAGTTGTGGCATGTGGGCTCTCTAGTTGTGGCATGTGTGTACACTTTAAAAATCATGCAGTTGTGTATGTCAGTTATACCTCAATACAGCTGAAATTTAAAAATGAATCATTTAGTATTACCAGTCAATATAAAAATTAATCCCACTGTTCTGTTCAGTTCATTTCTGTTCAGTCACTCAGTTGTGTCCGACTCTTTGCGACCCCATGAATCAGGGAGGCACACCAGGCCTCCCTGTCCATCACCAACTCCCGGAGTCTACTCAAACTCATGTCCATTGACGTGGTGATGCCATCTGACCACCTGATCCTCTGTTGTTCCCTTCTCTTCCCACCTTCAATCTTTCCCAGCATCAGGGTCTTTTCAAATGAGTCAGTTCTTCACATCAGCTGGCCAAAGTATTGGAGTTTCAGCTTTAGCATCAGTCCTTCCAATTGATATTCAGGACTGATTTCCCTTAAGATTGACTGGTTGGATATCCTTGCAGTCCAAGGGACTCTCAAGAGTCTTCTCCAACACCACAGTTCAAAAGCATCAGTTCTTCAGTGCTCAGCCTTCTTCACAGTCCAACTCTCACATCCATACATGACTACTGGAAAAACCATAGCCTTGACTAGATGGACCTTTGTTGGCAAGGTAATGTCTCTGCTTTTTAATATGCTGTCTAGGTTGGTCATAACTTTCCTTCCAAGGAGCAAGCATCTTTTAATTGCATGGCTGCAGTCACCATCTGCAGTGATTTTGGAGCCCCAAACTATAAAGTCAGCCATTGTTTCCACTGTTTCTCTATCTATTTGCCATGAAGTGATGGGACCAGATGCCATGATCTTAGTTTTCTGAATTTTGAGATTGCATCATCATATAATTCCCATGAAGCTACATGTGAACAAAATATTTTCTCAAATCATTTTTTCTTAATGGTTCCTTTTAGACCTTGAGATCATATACAAAATACTTAATTTGCCGTATGTTAAAAATATTTAAAAGTCACAAACTTTAAAAAATATATATATATTTGTGGCTGTGCTGGTTCTTCATCACTGCTTGGACTTTTCTTTAGTTGTAATGAGTGGGGACTACTCTCCAGTTGCAAGGCACTGGCTTCTCATGTAGAGCATGGGCTGTGATTTCCTAGTAGAGCGTGGGCTCTGGGGTATACAGGCTTCAGCAACTGTGGCATGTGGGCTCAGTAGTTGTGGCTCCCGGGCTCTAGAGCACCGACTCAATGACTCCTAGCATTGGCAGGCAGATCCCTTACCACTGAGCCACCTGAGGAACTCCGTATTTATACCATGGAAATCAGCGAACAGTACCCAGAAATGTTTTTCTTCCTGGTGAGCCAGTGTAGCAGTGTATCTAGACAAAATATAAGTGTGTGTTCTAGTAGGTGGACTAGACAATTTATCCTAGGAAGGGGAAATTGAGAGGAGGGATGGGGGCATGGAACCCTCCATCACCCTGTTTGTTGAGAAATTTTAGAAGCATGTTCTCCCTCTAGTTTTCACAGTAAGTATTAAGTACATGCCCATGACTCTTTAATTTGTGAAACACGAAGATCCCAACCTTCATATCATTCAGTCTGGTGCCAAACATAGTATTTTGAATTTTTCAGACCTTGGTTCAATTCCAAAGTGCTTCTGGTAGAATGAGAATGAGCAACCCCATTAGGAAGAGAATGATCAAAAAAAGGAGTCTAAACACTGAAAATAATTTTGTATTACTTTAAACTTTAACATCTGCTATGCCTAAGGCAAGATAAGATTTCCATTAAAAGTTACTGTTATATTTACTCCAGTCATATAGAAAGCTCCCAACAAACTTCACATCATGATTTTCATCGTCACCATCAACACATCAGCAGCAGCAACAGCAATCTCATTTATTGAGCAGTTACACTAAGCCAGGCCCTAGTGATTCAATCATTGTTTTATTAAGTAGTTACCATGTGCCATACTTGTGCTAAATTAGTGGCTGTTGGTTTTCTTGGTCTCATGACCCCCTCACACTCTTAGAAATTGTTTTAGGCCTCAAAAAAACTTTGATTATGGAGGTATAGCCATTGATATTTACTATATTATAAAGTTAAACTGGAATATTTAAAAATTTGTATTCATGTATTCTCTTACCAATAATAATTTAATCCATTATATGTTAACATAAAACATGTTTTTATGTGAACAACTATTTTTCCAAAGGAAAAAATGTTAGTGAGAAGAGTGTTATTGTTTTATTATTTTGTAAATATTTTCAGTAAAAGGCAGCTGGATTTTCTCATATCTGCTTCTGCATTCTATCTATTACAATATTTCTCACCATGTCGATTCTGGAAAATTCCATTCTGCGCTCATTTGAGAATGAGAGTTAAAAAGGCAAATATGTCTTAGTGTTTTTAGTTTTTGTTTTTTCATCTAACCCTCTCTTCCCCTCTCCCCATGTCCATAAGTCTATGTCTTACTGTTTTTAATAAAACAGTTTTGACCTCAGGACTGCCCCCATCCCGAGTCCATAGATCATACTTTAAAAACTTCTGGAACTGTAAGAATGGAGTTAAATCTCTCCTACCCTCACAGAACTTACATTGCAAGGCTAAGTTTCTTATACACCTGTTTAAGCTCATAACAAGCTCATCCCTATGAAATGTCTGCTTTATTGCTTCCATGTCTTGCCTGAGAAAACTGAGGACCAGAGAAGAGGTACTATTGGCAGGATTCAAAACGGCAGAGCTCATACCCAATCTAGAGCTGATATTCGTAACTCCTACACAACCTGCTTCCTAAAGCATGACACAGAGTGTTCTTACCCACTTTTCAAAAGTTTCACCTAGGTAGGAAAGTTTAATCATCTTTTGAAGAGATCCTTTACGAAACAACTTCCACTCCAGTGTATTCTGTCACAACTGAAAATGATATCCCAAGGCTGGCCTTTCTTTTTTGGAAAGATAGCAAGTGCCTGAGATGGTTGATATACTCTGAGAAGAATATGGAAGTGACAGAGAAGAATCTGTATGGAAGACCTACCAGGAAATTATAGTCTTTGAACCGAGCCTAGCTGTACTGAGAGTAAAAAAAAAGAAAAAGGTTGCTTTGTTGTTTCCAGCCAGTCAGAAGAGTGAGCTGCCATGGTCCAGTGGATTCTCTGCTTCCCCCAAAATTCATTCCTGCTGCAGACATACGGTGGCACAGGCCAGTAGCTTTTCTCTACTCAGATCAGACAGTAGAGCTGGGTGCTACCTAGCATTGTACTTATGAGTCATTGTCAGATACACAGGGATAAACAGAAAATAACATGTAACGTCATCATCATTTATTGAAAAAGCTCCTAAGGAGTTTTATAAATGAAACTCTAAAACTCTCTACTTCATACTAGCTCAGTACCATGCATATGAGCTTCTTAGGTATAACTACCATAGAATTCTTTAAAGAATTCCAAGGTCTGGAAAGAAGTCCAAAGATGACCTGGCTTTTCTTCAACATTCAGATAGTGCAATAGAAAGAGCAAAATCTTTGGAGTCCTAGAGATGAAGGTTTAACTGCAGGATTTTCCAGTGACTATGTGTATGGTTAAGTAAGTGGGCTTCTAAACTCCAATTTTTCCACCTGCAAATTGCGGAGGACAAAATCATCCTAATAGGAACATTGTGAGTCTTGAACGAGACACTAAGGAAAGGGCATGGTCCAGTTCCTTGCATTCAAAGACGGATGTTAGAAAGATGTTACTTCCCTTTTTCCTAAGTACAGTGATCATGTAATTTATCATCCCAAAGGAAGCACTTTTGGGAACAAAGAGAGGCTCAGTTAATAATTATAACTGAATAACTGACATAAACTGGGACTATCCCAGGCAAATCAGGTGCATGATCACGCTTCCTCCAAGTAAAATCATCTGGAAGGTAGTTGTGCTTGTTGGCACTTAAATAGTTTATTAAATGTCAGTATAGTGCTTTTTTCTTCTTCACTAATAAATTAATAAGCTTTATTTTTAGTATAGTTTTAGATTTACAGAAAATTGAGGAGACAGTACATAGAGTTCCCATGTACTGCACCCGTACACATACAATTTCCCCTATTAATTTCTGGCATTAGTATGGTGCAATTGTGTGATAGTTTAAGCATTCTTTGGCATTGCGTTTCTTTGGGATTGGAATGAAAACTGAACTTTTTCATTAATTGCACTCATCTCACACACTAGTAAAGTAATGCTCAAAATTCTCCAAGCCAGGCTTCAGCAATACGTGAACCATGAACTTCCAGATGTTCAAGCTGGTTTTAGAAAAAGCAAAGGAACCAGAGATCAAATTGCCAACATCCGCTGGATCATCGAAAAAGCAAGAGAGTTCCATAAAAACATCTATTTCTGCTTTATTGACTATGCCAAAGCCTTTGACTGTGTGGATCACAATAAACTGTGGAAAATTCTGAAAGAGATGGGAATACCAGGCCACCTGACCTGCCTCTTGAGAAACCTATATGCAGGTCAGGAAGCAACAGTTAGAACTGGACATGGAACAACAGACTGGTTCCAAATACAAAAAGGAGTATGTCAAGGCTGTATATTGTCACCCTGCTTATTTAACTTATATGCAGAGTGCATCATGAGAAATGCTAGACTGGAAGAAGCACAAACTGGAATCAAGATTTCTGGGAGAAATATCAATAACCTCAGATATGCAGATGACACCACCCTTATGGCAGAAAATGAAGAGGAACTAAAAATCCTGTTGATGAAAGTGAAAGAGGAGAGTAAAAAGTTGGCTTAAAGCTCAGCATTCAGAAAACTAAGATCATGGCATCTGGTCCCATCACTTCATGGGAAATAGATGGGGAAACAGTGGAAACAGTGTCAGACTGTATTTTGGGGGGGCTCCAAAATCACTGCAGATGGTGATTGCAGCCATGAAATTGAAAGACGCTTACTCCTTGGAAGGAAAGTTATGACCAACCTAGATAGCATATTAAAAAGCAGAGATAATACTTTGCCAACAAAGGTCCATTTAGTCAAGGCTATGGTTTTTCCATTGGTCATGTATGGATGTGAGAGTTGGACTGTGAAGAAAGCTGAGCACTGAAGAATTGATGCTTTTGAACTGTGGTGTTGGAGAAGACTCTTGAGAGTCCCTTGGACTGCAAGGAGATCCAACCAGTCCATCCTAAAGGAGACCAGTCCTGAGTGTTCATTGGAAGGACTGATGCTGAGGCTGAAACTCCAATAGTTTGGCCACCTCATGCGAAGAGTTGACTCATTGGAAAATACCCTGATGCTGGGAGGGGTTGGGGGCAGGAGGAGAAGGGGACGACAGAGGATGAGATGGCTGGATGGCATCACTGACTCGATGGACATGAGTTTGGGTGAACTCAGGGAGTTGGTTGATGGACAGGGAGGCCTGGTGTGCTGCGATTCGCATGGGGTCGCAAAGAGTCGGACTTGACTGAGTGACTGAACTGAACTGATGGTACATTTGTTACAAGTAATGAACCCATACTTAGACATTTTTATTAATTAAAGTGCATGGTTTACACTAAAATTTATTCTATAATGAGTATTCTATGAGTTTTGGCAGTGTCCTGAATCTACCATCACTGTAACATACAGAATTGTTTCACCTTCTAAAAATCCCCTGTACTTTGCCTATTTATCCCTCCCTATTTATCACCCCAATCCTTTGGCAACCATTAATCTATTTATTCTCTCTAGTTTTGCATTTTCTGAAAGATGGTATAGTTGGAGTCACTCAATATGTACTGTTTTCACACTGGCTTCTTTAACTTAGTTGTATCCATGTAAGGTTTCTCCATGTCTTTTCATGGCTAGATAGCTTCTATCTTTTTACTGCTAAATCATATTGCACTGTACAGATATACCACAGTTTATTTATTCACCTGTTGAAGGTTATCTTGGTTGCTTCCTATTTTGGGCCATTATGAATAATGATGCTATAAATATTTATATGCAGGCTTTTGTATGAATGTAAGTTTTCAACTTAATTGGGTAAATGCCTAGGAACATGATTACTGGATCCTATGATAAGACTGTGTGTAAGCTTTGTAAGAAACTGTCCAACTGTCTTCTAAGTGGTTGTACCATTTTGTATTACTAGCAATGAATACTTTCCATTGCTCTGCATTATTGCCACATTAGATATGGGCAGTTTTGAAATTCTTTTTGTTTATCTAGACTCATCAGTAATTCATGTAGGCCTCCATATACAAACAGAATTTCCTTAATTATGTAAGTCATTTTGTGCATATGTTAAAGTAATTGAATCATTTTTTCCAATTTGGGTTCCCTAAAATGCATCAAATATGATTAATCTAAAGAGACAGTCTTAACCATCAACAATAAGAAGAAGGTCATGGTTATTTTTGGTCAGATAAAGAATTTACATAAAAGATAGTCTTTTCTATTAAACTATAATTTAAAACTTTTTTTAAAGTGGAAAATAATATAATCTATGACTATTAATGTTTAAATTGCCATGTATTCAAAAGTATTCACTGAAGAAATAAGAGACAAAAAGAGAGGTGAAGGAAGCATTTTGCCATTTAGCAAATACCATGGGTTTTTTGACTATTTACTTATTTGATATCTATTTTGCTTTTTTTCCAGAGTAGCACTATCTTTTTCACATAAAAATCTTAATTAAGAAATGAGTCCATAACTTCCCAAATAAAACAGCTGTGTTTGTATGTAATATGATCTGAATATAAAGGACAATGAAATGAGAATGGACCATGAAATTAAATGTTTTTAAAATCAAACACGGCATCTCCTGACCTCATGAACCTATCAGATTTTCCTCCTGTCATCAACCTTTTCTGAAGGCTTCGTTACCCATGTCACCAACATTTGAAACTTGAATGTCATCTTCGACTCTTCCCTGTTTCTCACCATTTAGTTATAAGCCATCATCACATAGCAGTGTTTTGTTTTGTTTATACCATTGTACACTTGGAGCAAATGCAAAAAAGACAGCTAGACTACCATGCCAAGTGTAACTTTACCTGACACCGATAGACTGGAACATACAAAACTGAATCTTTAAAGGTTTCTTAAAAATTATTATAGCAGTTAGCTTTTACATAACCTATCTTCTTTAAGATTTCAAGAAAATCTTAAGGCAGTCCGGTATGCTTTTGAAATCTTTCACAGTTGCTAAGGGAAAGAAGAAAATTATCTCCAATGGTCAATTATTATAATATGCCTTACTTGGTGGAATAAAGAGATTTCCTACTAAGACTTTTGCATTCTTTCATTTATCAGATTAATCAGCTAAAACCTTGGAAGAAAGGACAAAACTCACTTCTCAGCCTCCCATGTGGCCCTCCTGCAAATAACCTCCTTTGACAATGACACCAGTGGCAGTGTCTTCCTGAATGCAGAGCTAATCAAGTTAGCCTCCATATAAAACCCTTCAGTGGCTCTCATTACACGCAAGATGAAATCTGAAAAGTTTCTGGTGATTTGCTGCTGCCTCTCTCATCTTTGGCCAGTTCCCCAAGAGCACTGTTGTCTTTCTGCAGTGACTCTGCAGTAACTCTGCTGTCTCTTGCACAGGTCAGAAAGTCCAACCCCTGATTTTCACCTCCTAATCTCCTTACATATCTTCAAGACTTAATTTAGGAAGCATTTTTCTCTAAAGCTTACCTCAATTACCAAAGCTGAGACTCCATTACTTTGGTCACCTGATGCGAAGAACTGACTCCTTAGAAAAGACTCTGATGCTAGGAAAGATTGAAGGCAGGAGGAGAATGGGACGAGTTGGTTGGATGGCATCACTGACTCAATGGATTTGAGTTTGGACAAGCTCCAGGAGATGGTGAGGGGCAGGGAAGTCCGGCATGCTGCAGTCCATGGGGTCGCAGAGAGTCAGACATGACTGAGCAACTGAACAGCAACAACAATGCTGGGTTAGTCAGGTGGGTTGAATCTAATCACAAGTCCTTACAAAAGGAGAACCTTTCCCAGCGCTGGTCAGACAGAGGGAGACAGAGAAGTGATGGGGGGCACGGGTAGGAAAGAGAGAGAAGTGAGGCGGGGGGGGGGTGTGCAGGGGGAGGGAAGAGAGAGGGAAAGAGACAGGGGGAGAGAGAACAAATGGTGATAGCTAAAGGGCAAAAGGTGCAACATTGCTGGTTTTGACGATGGAGGAAAGAGACTATGAACCAAGGATTTCCTGAAGCTGGGAAAGACAAGGAAACAGATTCCCACCAAGATTGTTCTGAAAGAAACACGGCCCTGCTGACATTTGATTGCTGTGAGATGGGTGTTGGACTTCTGACCTGCTGAGCTGTAAAATTATAAATTGATGTTGAATCCTCTCTGTGGTAATTTGTGACAATGGCAAGAGTAAACTAATGCAGTAAGCTACTTAACACCCATTGCGCTGGGATGCTTTCACTGAGGAGGATCACTTGAACTGAGGTCTAAGTGGGAAGAAGAACTCAACATTGTGAACCTCATGGGAAGAAGAGTTCAGGTAGGGGGAAATGTAAGTCTCTGAGGATGGGGCAGACTTGGCATGTGAAAGCCAATGTGACTGGAACATGTCATGGGAGGGAGCCTGGGATGAGGTCTGAGCTAAAGGCAGGTACAGGCCATCAGATGTCTTTTGCTGCTGTAACTTCCAATGTGGTGGTTTCATTACCATAATGGACACGTAAGGAAACCCCTCACTGCACTTAGAGCAGGGACTGCTCCCATTCATCTTTGACCCTCAGCACAAAGTATTGTGGTGGCTCAAACATGAAGTGAAGTCACTCAGTCAGGTCCAGCTCTTTGCAACCCCATGGACTGTAGCCCACCAGGCTTATCTGTCCTTGGAATTTTCCAGGCAGGAGTTCTGGAGTGGGCTCAAACATAACAAGTCACAAATGTATGACAGTGGGGGTCAGTGTTTGAGATTCTTCAGAAAAACTGAGCATTAGTAAGATTCATCTCTGTTGTTTTGGAAATATCCACACTTGGGAGCTCCCTAAGTTTAATTTCTTCCTGCTAGTCATCATTTGGGTAACCATTTTATGGTACATTAAGGGAAAATGATCTATGCTGGTATGTGAACTAAAAAGCAGAAATGCAGGTGATAAAACAAAATTGTTGACTGGGGCCCCTAGGGGAAGTCTGTTCAACACTGTTGTCATAATCAGGTATATTTCTAGCTTTAAAAAGGTACCCACTGTGTGCTTATAAGATGAATTTTCCTTATAGTTAAACCTGTTTTGGAAACCACAGTGGAGATATGTGCATTTGATTACTGCAAGCGTGTATTTGTAGAGCCTATTATGTGCCTAAAGCTTATCTCCTGCAAGCCCCACTCCACGCCTCTGAAGTCAGGGCACTTATCATTGCTGTTTCACAATGGCAAACTTAGCCACAGCGGGGCCAAGTCATGCAACCAAGGAGAAAATGCCAGGAAGGGGACTATGGCCCAGGCCTCTGGCTCCAGAGACTGCATTCTTCAGCGTGTGTGTGTGTGTGTGTGTGTGTGTGTGTGTGTGTGTGTGTGTGTTAGCCACTCAGTTGTGTCTGACCCTTTGCAACCTCATGGACTGTAGCCCACCAGGCTCCTCTGTCCATGGAATTCTCTAGGCAAGAATATTGGAGTAGGAAGTCATTCCCTTCTCCAAGGGATCTTCCCGACCCAGGGATTGAACCCAGGTCTCCTGCATTGCAGGAAGTTTCTATACTGTCTGAGCCACCAGGGAAGCCCACATTCTTCAGTACCAGACTGCATCCTCCTCATCCCCCAACAAAGGGGCAGAACCAGGATTTGAACTGTAGGCCTCTCAAGAAAAATATCAGAGAGTCTGTGTATGGTAAATTTAAAGATTTTTAAAATTTCAGTGACACCACAAGTCATTTTTTTCCTCTGTAGTTATTGCCTGGATTAAAGATCATCGAGGAACTTCTTTTATAAATGTACTTTTGATGGAGTAAGAGAGTAGAGCTAAGAAGACATACCTTTCCTGAAATTGTCTGTTAAAAAAACATTATGATCAGAAGGAGAAAATGCAGCTGCTTTTGTCACTGTGATGGATGATATAAAATATTTTGAATTTATATAATTTATTTTATTTTTACATATGAACTGCCATCTAAGACAGTTGCAATTTGTGATGTAATCTCCAGACATTTATTTTTTGTCTCTAATTTGAAGGAGTCTGGCAGTATCTCTGCTTCAGATGGGTAGTTTATATGTTTAACCAGTCAATGTTAAATTACTTTCAATAAAAATTCATTCAGGCTGTCTCTATCATTGAAGGTAATAGTGTGGGAGATATATATATATATATATTCTCTGCTGGTTCTGTTGCTTAAGATGTTTTAGATCAATTTGAAGAAAATAAATGGAATAAGTAAAATCAACACATGAAAATAAATAACTTCATTTTTAATTTGTTCTATATGTACAGTACTCCCATCCATTAGTTAGTCTATTTAAATTATAATGAATTGGCACAGGAGGATGGATGTCTTTTGAGATTGGATCTGTTGTGTAGATGAAACTAAAGGCCAGAAATGAAAAAAAATATTATTGAGTTCTTAGTTCTCTTATTCGCTGGACAGTATGTGGATAAATTATGCTGCATCTTATTAGTTTGTCTGACCACTGGCATAAGAATGTGCCTTAATCCGTTTGTGCTACTATAACAGAATACCATAAACAACAGAGATTTATTTCCCATAATTCAGGAGGCTGGGAAATTCAAAATCAAGGTGCCAGGAGCTCTGGTGTCTGGTGAGGGCCTGCTTCCTGGGTCCTAGATGTGTCCTCTAGGAACATCTTCTCGCTGTGTCCTCACATGGCAGAAAGGGCAAAGGAGCTCTTTAGGGCCTTTTTTATAAAGGCACTAATCCCATTCATGAAAGTTCCACTCTCTGACCTAATCACCCCAAAGTTCCCCCTTCCAAACCCATCACATTGGAGATTAGAGTGCAATATATGTATTTTGGGGGAGTTACAAACATTTGGTCTACAGTAAAGGGTAGCAGGAAAATCTTGTGTATACCACTTACCTCTTTGATAAGCATCTTCCTGCTGCTGTTGCTGCTAAGTCACTTCGACTCTGTGTGACCCCATAGACGGCAACCCACCAGGCTCCCCTGTCCCTGGGATTCTCCAGGCAAGAACACCAGAGTGGGTTGCCATTTCCTTCTCCAGTGCAAGAAAGTGAAAAGTGAAAGTGAAGTCGCTCAGTCGTGTCTGACTCTTAGCGACCCCAGGGACTACAGCCCACCAGGTTCCTCCACCCATGGGATTTTCCAGGCAAGAGTATTGGAGTGGGGTGCCATTGCCTTCTCCAAAGCATGTTCCTAAATAGTACCAATTTACTCATCAAATTCTCACTGCATACATATCACCATCCTAGATATTGGTGGAGTTACAAATATAAATCTCTTATAAATCTTGATCTTAAAAAGCTTATACTACAATAGTGTAATAGTATAAATTTATACTATAGTTGTATAAGTATATACTGTAAGTATAAAATGTAGTATCATAGAAAAGCTGTTATTATAAAGATGGCATAAACATACTACTTTTATGCATCCTTTAAAACCTGAATCTAAAGCTATCTCCTCAGTGAACGTTTGCCTGATTCCCCCAGGCTGAGTAAGCTGTCTGTCCTTTGTGTACACATGGTTTGTCACTTGAGTTTCTGTAACTCACCTGTATGGGGCTTCCCAGGTGGCTCCGTGGTAAAGAATCTGCCTGCCGATGCAGGAGACACAGGAGACGCGGGTTTGATCCCTGGGTCAGGAGGATCCCCTGGAGGAGGAAATGGCAACCCACTCTAGCATTCTTGCCTGGAGAATCCCATGGACAGACAGCCAGGCAGACTGCAGTCCATGGGGTCGCAGAGTCAGCTGTGACTGAGTGACTGAGCACACCACAATTCATATGAATAAATACAATGGATATGTATCACTTTTCCTGAATATAACGCGCGATGGAGAAGGGACTATGTCTCAGTCCTCTTTGTGTCTCTACTTTGACTAGGCCAGAGAGAGACGGCCATAGTGTTTGTTAGATAAGTAAATAAATGAATCAATAAATGATGCAAAGTAGCAAGAATATTTCAGGGGAGTAGAGGAAATAAATCGGAAAGAAGCCAGACAGACCATGGGGAGCTTTGAGTGCTGGGCAACAGAATTCTAGAGCAAAATTGTGGTAAGTGAAAAGAGCATGAACTTTCATGCAACCTTGGCAAGGTAAGAATAGCTCACCTTTTTTCTTAAGAGTAATAGCTAGCTTTTATTAAGTGTTTGTATACATGCCAGGCAGTGTTCTAAGTGCTTTATGCATACCATTTTAAGTATTCCTCACATTAAGTATGTTCAATTATTCCCACATTACAGAAGAGAAAACTGAGGCCCAGAGAGGTAAGTTATTGCACAAGATGGCATAGCTAGCAATGGTGAAGCCAGCATTTAAATGTAGACATTCTACCATTTTAGAGCTGCCTCTAAGTTAGCTGTATCAGCAGAATATATCTAAGCCTTAAGTTTTTTCTTTAAGGTAGGATCTGCAGGACCTGCCTTATCAGAATGCTATCCTAATTTAATACAATAAAGTATATAAACTGTCCAGTATAGTACACAAGAAAGACTATGTCAGTAAAAAAAATTATTTTCTCCCCTCTTAATCAGCCAAAAGTTTTAAAACAATGGCAGGGTTTTTTGATATATAACAATATTAGAGCCATGTTTCGTATGAATTGCATTGAGAAAGACTTAGAATTGTTTCCTTGGACTAGTTTAGCATTGGAACATCTAATGGGAAACCATATGAAACAGCATTTCAGGAATTCTGGAGGGCAGAGTATCCAAGAGACCACCGAAAGGATCAGTCTGATTTTGGGCATATTGGTTAACTGGTTCTATAAAAAAAAATGCTGAAAACCTAGCAGATAATGTTTATGTAATGAGAGTGAAGTTGGTCAGCCTCAATTTGCACCAAGGTCTCAGTGGAGTCTGAATTTAGTGGTAATATCATTACCAGTCAGTTCCACTTAAATACTGGCCTTTTTAATCAATTAGACAAAGAGAGTAAATCAACATGGTTCCCTTTAAGCCCTAAAATGAAAACTTCCTAGTTAGAAGAATTCAGAGTCACCACAGCATGTATGTTCTTAATGCTGCAGTAGAACATGTGAACACCCCAGCCACAGAGGTCGTGTAGAGTCTCAGGAAGTAAGGGCGCAGAGGGGTAGTCTCTGATCCTCTCTATTTTTCCTGATATTGTCCAGATTGCTTTAGGTTGTTCTGGACCTTTAAAAATGTTGAGAGTCTTCAGTCTTTAAATAGGCAGACTTTTACTTAAGGTTTATAAATTAGATACAGACTTTAAAAATATCCCCTTTTCCCCCACCAAAAAAAAAATCACTATGTCAATTCACATACCATTGGGAAAATAATCAGTTAATGGAGTCAACCAGATAATTGGTATCTCAATATAATCAATTTCTTTAAACACTGAATTCAAAGTAGTTGTATTCTAAGCCAATTTTGTATGTGGATGCTAAATATGTGGTATCTGGGTTTTCTTAAAACCTGTCTATACAACTGACTACTCACTTCCTGCTCAGTTATATGGAAGTTAACCACTAGATTTCTAGATAAGTTATTTTAGGTAGACCTAGGTTTTCTTTGTTGTTCATTTTCTGATATATTAATTTGTAATGATTTTTCATAAAGTTATCTTTAAATAAGAAACCTTCTTTCCATGCTTGTTTGATCAGATAACAATCTAATTGTAGAATTGTTTCTTAATGTTTACCTACTTCAAAATCAACATGGTAGCTAACATAACTTCCCATTATTAGTGCCTCACAATCCACCAAGATTCTTTCTTGTGTTATACTGAATAAAATAAATCAAAGTATTTTTCTTTTTTCCCTACCATATATTGCTCCAGTCACAACTGAGAATGTGTGTGTGTGTGTGTGTGTGTGTGTGTGTAGACAATTTAATCACTTAAAATAGGTTGCAATGGTTAATTTTATGTGTCAACTTGGCTGGGTCACTCTGCTCAGATATGTCTTCAAACATTATTCTGTGTGTTTCAGTGAGGGTGCTTTTGGATGAGGTTAACACTTAAATTTGTGGATTTTGAGTAAAGCAGATTGCCTTCTGTAACTCATCCAATCAGCTAAAGGCCTGACAACAGGCTGACCTCTCCTGAACAAGAGGGAATTCTGCCAGCAGATGGCCTTAGGCCTAGGACTGCAAGATTAGCTCTTCCCTGGTTTTCTCGACCAGTGGTCTTTAGACTTGAATTGTAACATTGATTCTTCTCTGGTCCCCAGTCTGCTAACCTATCCTGTAGTTCTGGACTCTGCAGCATTTGTAAACATGAGTGGATTCCTTAATCACTTTCTATTTATATACACATTCTATTGATTCTGACTCTGAGGATCCCTGAACAATACATAGACATTCTCTACTTTTTTTTAAATTAAACAATTAAAGTGTAGAACTTTGTGGTAGCAAAATGTATGTTATTGTTGTCAAATTTATTTCTTAGTATAAAACCAAATGATTTATTTTCTTTCATTTGGCTGTGCTTTGATTAAAAAATCTGTTTATCTGTATTAGAAAAGGATAACAGTTAACAGAATAAATTATATATTAGCTTCAAATTTCTCACTGGAAATATCTCTAAGGGATGGGATAAGAAATGTGGAATACTGAGTAGTTGCTGGTGCCCTTTTGGAGAATAAAGTGCTGGGCAGCGTCTTACAGTGCAGCTCTTGGCATCTGATTTTTGCTGCTGAAAAAATGTTCAAGACTCTTTTAAGACCATTAGATCAACTATGTTCTTGCAAGGATGCTTTTATTTACCAAAAGAAATCCCTGCAGAGAACAATTGATGCAGGTGTACAGAGAAATGGACTTTTGAAGGCAAATCCACTTATCTGTGATTTGGGGGAGTATCTTGATGATTGGTTATATCATCTCTCAGTACTTAAACTAGACTACTGAAGTATTCCATGGATATATGGGAAACTATAGGATAAATGTAGTCCACTTTTATGTAGAGTCAATTTTTCAGCTTTATTGGAAAGATGAATAAAAGCACATGACTGGTAAGTTTAAAATATTATTTCTTCCTTTAAAAAAAAAAAGCTTCAGAAAATTTATTAGTCGTTACTAGGGGCTGGGGCCTGGTGGGGATGGGGAGTGACTGCTAATGGATTGAGACTTCTTTAAAATTGTTGTTTCATATTGAAACAATCATAAATATATTATAAACCAGAATACAAAAAATGCACAAATTTTACAAAATTTCTAAGGAAAGCTTACAGATTTGTGGGTTCCACTGGATTCCTAGTTATCATCTATTTCCCAAAATGAGTTAAGATTTTGTTCTCTATTTATTGCCCACAGAAGTACAGCTTTGATTTAAAAAAAGTGTGGTCTTGGAACAGATTGGCTTTGTTGTTGTTCAGGAAGTGACAAATATTGAAGAAAAGAGGTGAGGACCAGCTCCATTTGAGAGATTCCATTTCCTTCCTTGAATGGAAAGTGAACTAACTCTCCCAAAGAAAAGGCAGTAGAATGTAGGAGTTACCAACAGGTTTGTTTTGTTTTGTTTCCTTTTTGGACAGTTTTTTAAAATTTTAATTATTTTTTAAAAACGTGGCTGCATCTGGACTTAGTTGCAGCACGCAGGATCTTTACTGTGGAACGTGGCATCTTTCATTAAGGTGCACGGGCTTTTCTCCAGTTGCAGCGCTTGGGCTCTATAGCACTCAGGCTCTGTAGCTGTGGTGCCCAGACTTCCCTGCAGCATGTGAGATATTTGTTCTCCAACCAGGGACTGACCTCTCATCCCCTGCAATAGAAGACAGATTCTTAACCACTGGACCACCAAGGAAATCCCTGGACAGAGAGCTTTAATGACACTATGTTTTGCTTTATATTTTCTGTTCCCATAAAAGCTCCTTTTTGGTAAATGTTATTACCACAGTCTTTATTTCAGTTATCATTTTAAGAGCTACCATTTATTGAGAACTTCTACTTCAAAGTATCAGTGTGGATTTCCATATTTACTCCTTTCAACAGCTCCATGAGGCAGACATAAATAATATTGTAAGTGGTGTGGATTTGCCCTCAGGTCCCCAAAGCTGGTGGTTGGGGTACATTGCCACTTTTTGAGTCCCACTATTCTTGTTATCCTGGTTTAACCAGCAAGGTACATTTACTGGGCAGTAGACATATCAAGGGTGAAAGTATTCAGATTCAGATAATACTGTGCAGTCGTTTTCAAAGCAGTCCATGTTTCATGAGCCTGCAACAAAAGAAACTTAAGTCATGATCTCTCAGTATTTAGAACACGTCTCAATTATTCTGATTATCATGCAGATATTCCTGAAAGACTGAAAGAAATACTATGGAAGAGTCAGGTTTAGTTTTCACACTTTCAGTGATCTGTTTACTTAAGTGCTCAAATATTTTGCAGTACATATGGGGCCGTAGGGTGAACCAACGCAGTAGAGTCTTGTTAAATTATGGTAACTGTCAGCTGATTATAGCAATAGTCTACAATTATAGGCAAGAATGTGCTTGAAAATTTCAATATTCCATAAAGAAGACCCAGTCTACCAGCTTATATAATTATTTTATTTGCCAAATAAACAAATGTCTTGTGTTAGTACCTCTAAATGATGGCTGTTGGAGGAAAAACAGGCATAAAACTAAATGCATTATTCAAGCTGGTATTTTTCAACAACAAATGCTAAGCAAAAACAAGCTGATCCTAGTTGACCAGTTAAAATCTAGCCAAGCCAGAGTAAGAATGAGACCCAGGCCCCAGCAAAACAAGGACATTCATTTCTTTCTGACTTTATGTTATATAAGTATATTATTTTTATACTCTTATGACTGGTACTAATCAGAGCCTGATACAGTGAAAAGAAAGAATAAATAATTGAAGGAATTAATTAATCAATTNTAATCAGAGCCTGATACAGTGAAAAGAAAGAATAAATAATTGAAGGAATTAATTAATTAATCAATTAGTTGTACATTTTTATTTCCTAAATTACAAAATTATAGTGGAAAGTCATGAATAATTGAGATCCTCAAATTAATCCAGCAATTTCATTTGGCCTGGAGTTTCAATGTCATCTTCCATCAAAAAAGTAAGTGAAATAAAACTGGGTAATGAAAATTTCTTCATTTCTCTTGGGGTGAGAATACAAATAAATAGGATAATGAACAAAAAGCAAGCAGATGAAGGAATGACAGTAAAGTGTTGGATAATTATCACAGAAAAAAACTAGCTAGTCAACTGCTAAGAGGGAACTAAATTATGACCATGATCCCTCCATCTATCTGCCCAACCATATAATAATTAATTCACTGAAACATGAGAATAACGACCTTGATGGATAAGACAAGCACCTTACATTTTTAGTCTAGGTAGGGAGATCAGGTGCATGCAACAAATAATTCCAGGATGACATTTGAGAACTATTCACATGTGAACAGCTTGCAAAGATGAGAGAAGGAGGAAGGACAGATGCCTTCCTGGAAAGAAAGAAAAGGCTTCAGAAAGAAGGGAACATTTGATCTTAGTCTTGAAGGAGGAGGTGGAATTTACCAGATGAAAGCCTCTTCATGGGGAGGAAAGAGGAGGTATAGCTCAGGACAGCTGGAGAGAGAAAAATAGGAATTGGGCTGGTGGTGTGTAATGCCAGCTGCTACCATGCTTGTTTAAAAATAAAGATGGGGCATATGTATAACTGAATCACTTTGTTGTACACCTGAAACTAACACAACATTGTTAATCAACTGTATGCCAATATAAAATAAAAATTTCATTTTTATTAAAAAGGGAGATAGTGAAGGGCCTTTTGTTTGTAATGCAAATACCTGGTCAACCAGTGTGTTTCCCCACGTATTCGGGCTGTGATCTGGGTTCCAGTAATCTTGCAAATATATGTGTCTTTTGAGACGTAGGAACTGGTTTGCTGGGTCCTCCAATAAAAATGGTGCTCCCAGTACTCCTGTAATTGAGTCCAACAGCACAGCATCTTTTAAGGCAATAGTTTACATCTCAGTGTTTCCTCTTAAAGAAATTGTGTCCTCTTAAAGCAGCCATGGTGTTTGAGAGGAAGGGCACCTAAGAAGGAAACTCTGGAAAATCTATGCCCTGGGGCCGAAGGCTGCTCCTCAGTCCTTTGGTATCTTTGTCCTGTCATCACCCTATGTGACCTGCGTATCACGCAGCATGCAGCCAGTGCTGTGTGGTGGATGGAGAAGAGTTTCAGAGTTTCTGTTCATGTATGGGAGACTGCAGACTTAAATTCAAATTTCAGCTCTATCCCTTTTTTAGGCAAGTTACTTAGTTTCTCTGAGTTCTATTTTTCCTGTCTGTAAGGAGATATAATAATAATAAAAACAATAATAACACAGACAATAACAGGCTTACTATAAAGATTGGATAAATTAACAGATATAAGCCACTTGGTTCAAACCTATAAGTCTACAATCTTATTTTTGCTTTCTCAGCCTGTTAAAATAGAATGTATCTTTCATTTTGAAGTAGACTGATCCCAAATCTGAAACTATTGTTAACATTGAGAGAGCCATCTTTAAATGCATTTTCTATCTTCTTCTCACTCTAGAATTAAGAAAAAAGTAATTTAAAAAACCCATACTTCTTTAAGATCTTGAAATTTTAACAGTTTATATTATACTTTCATTCTTGAATAAAACACAATCATGTTATAAAGGAAGAACATACTCCTGACATTCACGGTAACAATATAAATCTGTTCATTGCTTGTGACAAAGAAGCATTTATTATGAATCAAACTGTAAGTAATGTTACATTAGACACTTCATATCTTCATCATTAACAAGCCTTCATTGACCAATAATCTGTATAGGTTAGGGTTACAGTGATCTATAAATGTGAAACCTCCCTTCTATAGGAGAGGGGATAAAGGGTCCAAGATGCAAAACAAAACACAGATACACAGGATTTGACTGTGCTAAGGGAGCTTCCCTGGTGGCTCAGATGGTAAAGAATCTGCCTGTAATGCAGGAGACCCAGGTTTGATTCCTGGGTTGGGAAGATCCCCTGGAAGAGACCCAGGTTTGATCCCTGGGTTGGGAAGATGCCCTGGGTTGGGAAGAACCCCTGGCAACCCACTCCAGTATTCTTGCCTGGAGAATCCCATGAACCGAGGAACCTGGCAAGCCATGGTCTATCGGGCTGCAGAGAGTCAGACAAGACTGAGCGACTAAAACTTTCAGTACTTTCACTTACTTTCAAGGGAGCTTAGGAAGCATTGGAGTACCAGAGCACAAGCAGATATTTTCATGGTCAGGGAAATTGCTTAACCTATTCTGTGAAGGGAAGATTATGTCTAGCATAAGGAAAGATTATGTCTAGCATAATGAAAGAAGGGGAAAGTCTTTTAATTTGAATCTTAAAAAGTGATGTGAACAAAAGTATGACATTAGGAAATCTACAAGATCAATGTCTGAAAATAGTGGTTAGAGGTGGCTGGATTAGAGTTTTATATAAATTTGGTTAACATTTATTGAGCATTGTGCTAAATATTATACCTGAAAAATTACCTTATTTACTGGAGTGGGTAGCCTTTCCCTTCTCCAGCAGATCTTCCTGACCCAGGAATTGAACCAAGGTCTCCTGCATTGGAGGCAGGTTATTTACCAACTGAGCTATCAGGGAAGCCCTTATTTAATACTCACAACAAACCAAGAAGTGGTACTGTTAATCACTTAATTTTGTATACAAGGGAACTAAAGCACAAAAAAAGTTAAATAATAGGTCTAAGGCCACAGGGCTAGTGGGAGAGGGAGATAGAATTCTCCCTTCAGAGCCATTGCACTATATTATTACTAAGACAGAAGGTTGTTTGGGGTCAGATTATAAAAATATTTTATGTTTATGGAAAAAAAGGAAATAATCATTACTTACACATTCCTTATGCTCTCATGCTTTCCCAAGATTGGCCTTGAGTTCTAAGCAGGATTCTAGTTATCAGCTCTATTATTTCTAGTGTAATTTGTCAATCTAGTAAGCTCTAGTTCCAAACAGGTATTGAAAGTGATAGTCTATTGAATGGATAAGGAGGATGTGGTACATATACACAATAGAATACTACTCAGTCATTAAAAAGAGTAAAATAATGTCATGTGCAGCAACATGGATGGAACTAGAGATTGTCATAGGAATGAAGTAAGTCAGACAAAGAAAGAGAAGTATCATATGATAACCCTTAAGTATTATATGATATCCCTTATGTGAGGAAACTAAAAAGAAATGATACAAATGGACTTATTTACAAAACAAAAAGACTCAGAGACTTGGAGAACAAACTACGGTTACCAGTGGGGAAGAGTGGGAGGATGGTATAGTTAGGGAGTCTGGGATCAACAGGCGCACACTGCTTTATTTTAAATGGATAGCCAGCAAGGGCCTACTGCATAGCACAGGGAACTCTGCTTAATGTTATGTGACAGCCTGGATGGGAGGGATGTTTAGGGGAGAATGGATACATGGGTATATATGGTTGAGTCCACTTCTGTCCACCTGAAACTATCACAACATTGCTAGTCAGCAATACTTCAATATGATAGTTTTTTTAAAAAAGAAAACAACAGCCTCTCTGGATAGTATACATCAGTCAAGATGCCTCTGGGTGCAAAACACAGTACTACTAACAGAGGATCGAAAAATGACTCAGACATATTCTCCATTTATAAAAAATTAGCAGTTTTATTTATTCAGTCATTTAAAAGTAAAAAGCAAATGTGAATTCAGAAGCTAATAGTTACTAACCTGCGGCTAGGTAATCTAATCAACACAATCAAAGTAACATGTCTATGAAAGCCGTCCTCTAAGATGATCCCCAAAGATCCCTGCTTTCTAGTGTTCGTGTGGTCCCCTCTTTCCCTTAGTAGGGCTGACCTGTGTAATCACAGACCACTGAGGCAATGACGGTGTGTGATTGCTGTGGCTATGACCTAAAAGACTTAACAGTGGCTGCTGTGCCCTGCTCTTGGGTGGCTTGCACTAAGGGCAGTCACCTGCCATGTTGTAAGGACACTCAAGCAGCCCTAAAGGAGAGGCCAGCACATCAAGGAACTGAAGAGTTCTGCCAACAGTCATGGAAGTGAACCACCTGCGAACCTGGTGCTTTTGCTCTAGCCAAACCTTAAGAGGACCACAGCTCCCATTAGTATCTTTATTGCAACCTCATGAGAGATCCTCAGTCAGAGCCCGGGACATTTCCAAACTGCTGACACTTAGGAATCGTGAAATAATAAGTATTTAACGTTTTAAGCTATTAAAATTTGGGGAAATTGGTTATGCTGTAGTAGATAACTAAATCAATGCATGATAAGCACTAACTAGTGTCAATATAAACTGCTAAATACCAGAGTTGAGATTAGATGAGGCACGTGAAGTCAGTAGGGCATAAAATAAAAGAATGAATTAACTGACATATGGAGGAGTGAGGGGCAGAGAGAGAAAACAATAAGGACCTACTGTATAGGTAGGTACAGGGAACTATATTCAGTATTTTATAAAAACCTATAATGGGAAAGAATCTGAAAAAATGTGTATATATATACATATGTATGTATAAATGAATCACTTTGTTGTATGCTTGAAACTAACACAAACTTGTAAATGAACTATATCTCAATTTAAAATATACAAAAAAGTAAAGAATTCACTCTTGTGTAATTTGATAAGTTGCAACCCCATGGATGGGAACCAGCCAGGCTCCTCTGTCCTTAGAATTCTCCAGGCAAGAATACTGCAGTGGGTTGACATTCTCTTCTCCAGGGGATCTTCCAGACCCAGGAATTGGACCCGGGTCTCCCAGATTGCAGGCAAATTCTTTACCATCTGAGCCACCAGGGAAGCCCCATTTGAAACTAACACAACACTGTAAATGAACTATACCTCAATTTAAAAAGTACAAAAAAAAGAAGACTTCTCTCTTAGGGTTATACAAATTTTGTGCCATAAGACCTCTACTTGCCTCACCCTAATTCCTACTCTTATAATCATCACTGCATGGAAAGATAATCAGTAAATAACTCTCGCCACTAGGAAACACATATTATATTCAGAATTGAAAATAATTATAAGAAGATATATTTTGACTAGATTATCTGAAGGGGCAGTAATTAATTCCGATACTGGAAGTAAGGTCTCACAGAGAAGTTGGTTCTGAGTTAAGCTTCAAAGGATGAGGTTTCCACAGTTAGGAGGAAGGGAGGGGAAGCAAAGAACACACATTCCAGGCTAAAGAAACTTGGAGAGCCGAGGATCAGAGGACCAGAGTAAAGCACAGGGAACTACTCCGCTTGATGTTATGTGACTCAGTGACCCTCACTTTGCCAACATGATTGAAAGGTAGGGTTGTTTGTGGTATAGATGTGTCAGAGTCAATGTTGGAAAGATAAGCTGGAGCTACATTCAGGAAGATCTTACCATCATACCAAGGAATTTGGACTTTACTCTGTAAATAATTATCTTTTCTGAACAGGGAAAATTGATAAGACTAGATGTACTTTTGAAATCTTTTTATTGTGATATCATTTGAATCATCTTTTATTGTATGATTCAGTGGCATCAAATATATTTGCAATGTCATGCAACCATCCCATCTCCAGACTTTTTCATCATTCCCAATAGACACTCTTTAAGCAATAACTCCCATTACCCTCTCCCCCAACCCCTGGTAACCACCATTTACTTCCTGTCTTTATGAGTTTTCTTATTCTGGGTGCCTTAAGAGGAGCCACGCAACATTTGTCCTTTTGTATCTGACGGACTTCACTTCGTGTTCAGGGTTTATCCATGTTGTAGCATATGTCAGCGTTTCATTCCTTTTTAAGGCTGAATAATATTGTGTGTGTATATGCCAACATTTTGTTTATCTATTCACAGATTAACCTTGGAAAATTCCTTCGTCAGGGGTGTGGAGAACAAGTGGTAAAAGGAAGAGAGCAGAGTGAGAGGCACAAAGGAGGAGGCTCATCAAATAGTCCAGACGAGAGGTTAGTAGGACTTGAGTCAGGTGAGTGACAGCAGGACTGAGAAGACAGGATTGACTTGTAGAGAACAGGAAACTCATTCATTCAGAATGGTTTCTGTGGATGAACCAGCATTAAAATTTTGGTTTTAGCTGGGATGTGTTAATAAGTGACTTTTCAGATTTCTCTTTATTCTCTTTGAAAAGGTGTTAATTATAGTGTTACATGTTTAATGTAGTTTTTTTTTCTTTAAAAAGGAAAGAAAAACAGAGGTAGTGGCTAGGCAAATAGATCTAATGACATCCATATCTAATAAATATTTTGAAATAAATTATGTTTACAATATAAATTACAGCTACATAAGAAAGTATAGTAATTGCTTAAAATAATGTTATATGGAACATAACATCCAAAAGTAAAACCAATATTCTGTACCATAATTATCTTGGTGTATTATACAATAACTAAGAAAAAATGCTGTTACATAAACCTTGGCAGTGAGGCATGCTTTAAAATATAAGCCATAGCTATTTTAAGCTCTAATAATTCTATCTTTTGTAAATCTCCATGCTTATGGAAAACGTTTCATCTCCTCTTCTTCCCACCTTCCAGAACAAAGATCCTACCTCAGTATTATGTACCCAACAGGCACCCAATAAATATTAATTGGTGGTGATAATACCATCACCCATGAGAAAAACAGAAAGCAGTATTTATTATCCTACTTTACAAATGAGAAAATTGACATCTGGAGATGAAATGACTCACTCAAGGTCACATAGTAAGTCAGTGGCAGGGCTGGAAATAAAATGCAAGTAATATAGAAGGGCATGCTATTATCCTCTCTGCTTGAGAAGTTTTCCCTCCCTTTTTCATTCTGTCTGATCAACCTTGAAAGTTAGTGAGAGCAAGATCAGACTTTTGTGTTTGCAAACCTATGGGATTGAAAACTGAACCCCGAATTCTATTACTCTTTTGGTTTTTAAATATGTGTGTGTGTGTGTGTGTGCATGTGCGTGTGTGTGTTTTAATATAGGCAGTATCAACCAGGTTAGTTTTAAATTTTATAATCATAAGCTACAAAAAAAATCTTCCTCTCTTTCTTTCCAACTCCCTACATACCATCCTTGCTTTCATCCTGTATTATAGTCAGTTTTAATAGGACCTGTCAAGCTCAACCTATCATCTAAACATTTCTGGAATATCTTCTGCAGAAAAGCCTGTATGCTAGAAATAAGGCAGACACTTCAGAATACAGAGATATTTGAGATCACAGCTTTCCCCACGCAAGCCAAGAAGGGTCAGAGACCTGGAATCTTACTCTGGCCCTGCAATAACTTAGATCACTAAGCCACTTCTTTCTCCTACATCTCCATTTTCTGCTCTGCAAAACAAGCCTGGATCATTTTTTTTTCAGCTCTAACATTTTGAACTGGAATATGTTCATAACATATAGGTCATTAACTGAAAATTACTTTCTCTCTATGGTATTATATTATTGAAAGTGTATAGAATATGCTAAGTGGGCACAGCCCCTACTATTGTCAAGGAATTTACTGAGATTTGGTTCTGTGCAAATGGAGACAGGTGGAAATAAGTGAAAGGGAAATCAAAATAGACATGGTAAATTAAAGCAATACAAATAAAAATGTATTCACATTATGCACAAACATCAGATGAGTGCCCATCATGGGTTGATAGGCAGTGTGGAAGTAAGGGAAGCTGTATAGTGCTTCCCTGGTGGCCCAATGACTAAGATTCCCTGCTCCCAATGCATGGGGCCCAGGTTCCATCCCTGATCAGGCAACGAGATCCTATGTACTGCAGCCAACAGTTCACATGCCTCAACTAAAGATCCCGTGAGCTGCAACTAACATGTGGTGCATCCAAATAAATAAATAATAAATAAAATAAATATTAAAAAGAGAAGCTGTATAGTCAGAAATGGAAAGACTCCTCATATTGCCATTACCCAGGGGAGGTTGAAAGAATCTTTAAATTTGATAATGGGGAAATGACTAAATGCTCTATATAATATGCCCATGACTATGAAAATGGTACTTGTAATAGGAAAGGCTTCCTTGGTGGCTCAGATGGTAAAGAATCCGCCTGCAATTCGGGAGACCTGGGTTCAATCTCTGGGTCAAGAAGATCCCCTGAAGGAGGGCATGGCAACCCACTCCAGTATTCTTGCCTGGAGCATCCCCATGGACAGAGGAGCCTGGCGGGCTACAGTCCATGGGGTCACAAAGAGTTGGACATGACTGAAAACTAAGCACAGCACATACACTAAAAAGATCAGAAAGCCTGAGGTGAAACGTAAGATGCAGAATGGAAGGGCAGAGTCCGATGGCAGACTCCCTTCTTTTTGTGCAGAGGGGGCTCCCTGAGAGCTCCCTCTTGGTAGATCCAAGAGGCGTAACTTGGCATGTCCAACTCATTCATCCTTCTTCCTCTTGAGAGTGAGCTGCCCTCAGAGGGCACACTTTTTGTTCTAGTTCTACAAGCTGAAACTGTATATGAAATTTGCCAAATTCTGGGATCCAATTATGTTCCATTTGCCTCATTAGCCTTTCTCAGTAATAAATGGGCTGCCTCCCATAATCAACTCTGATTTATTTCTCAACTTGATCAAAACCAGGACCAAGAAGTGCACTGCTATGTATTAGAAGGCGTCAGAGAACCCAACAGGTCAGTTGTCTCAGAGCCTCACTAAGAAACAGGAAACAAAAAAAGGAGCACAGACAAGGGCACCCCAACCCGTGGTAGCTTGTCATTCCTGATTCACTGTCCATTAAGTAAATGTGAAGGGATTCGGTGGGGACAGAAAGACTGCCAGACTTTCGTAGGATGAGCCCTCAGTGAGCTATTTCCCTCGGGTGTAGGGGATACTGATGTGCATGCTGAACATGCAGATAAGCACTACAGTCCTGCCACAAGCTCAAAAATACTTAGGAATGGGATTCTGGAAGTAGAGCACTTAGAACTCAGTATAAGCAATTAAGGGTTTCCCTGGTGGCTTAGATGGTAAAGAAACTGGCTGCAGTGTTGGAGACCTAGGTTCAATCCCTGGGTTTCAAAGATTCCCTGGAAAGGGGAATGGCAACCGACTCCAGTATTAAGAATATTTATTATTTACTATTTTTTTAAGACTGAGTCTCAGCTCTTGTCTTTAAGATGTTTATGTCTTAAAAAAAAAAGATGCAATAGGTGCCTAGGCAATTATGTGTGCTTGTAAATTAAGTACTAAAATAAAGTATAAATGATCATTAAGAATTAAGTACAAAAAAAGAGGGGAAAAATACACAGATGTCTTGGCAATATGATAAAATTTTCAAAGATCTCTCGAATTGTAGGACAAATTTTATGATTTTGTGAGAAATTAAAATACCCATGTTTACATTCATATTTTTGGAATTGAAAATTCTATAAGTATTTTCTTTACAAATATTGAAATTGTTATTTTTGCCTTCCCACTCTAAACTTTGGTCACTAACCCAAAACTTCATGGTAGCAGATTGAAGAGTTGTATTTTAGTATAATGTATTCTCTCACTTTGCTGCAGTTCACATAAAATTGAGAAAGAGACAGGAAGGGGAAGAGAGAAAGAGATGAGAAATTTGGATTGTGAGGGGAAAATGGTGAAGAAGAGAAAAGAAGGAAGAAGGAGAAGAGAGAAATCAAGAAAGGAAATCAAAGGAGAGACAGAAGAAGGGGAGTTACAAAGGTTACAAAAGGTGAAAAGTCATGGGGAAAGGGGCAAGGCAAACAGGGGAAGTAAAGGCAGGAAAACAAAGAGGGTCAATGGGAGTGAACTGGAGAAAAGAAAGAGGTGCTAAACTGTAGGACCAGCTACAGATCCTCATGATTAACCTGTCTGTTAATAAAATGCTTTCAAAACTGAACTTTTAACTCGAGAACTTTGGCTTTATTGACATTACCGTTGCTGATGTACCGAGTACTTTGAAAAGCAAACAGAAACTGATATTACTTGAGTTTAACTTCAATCTGTTTTAACCCATTCTCAGCACAGTAACATACACCCATATATGTGCTCCCACGCATGACCATGTAATTTCCTGGGGAGTATTTTTAAAGCTGGCAGGTCTTTTATTAGTTTTTAATCCTGTGGACAGAGACATCTGTGACTCACAAAAGGCACTTTTTATGTGTTTCAATTGGTAATGACTCCACGGTCACTGCCTACATACGTGGATGGAATTCCCAATCCTGGAGCCATAACTGATGTTGGCACGTGGGTAGGTTAACAGATTTCTACAACACATAGAGTGCTCAGTGAATCTAGTCATAGGTGGTGAGTTTATTCTCACTGTTCACTTTTTTGAAAGCAATAGTCAATCTTAAGCCAAAGTGAGTAGGTAAAATTAAGAACAAAATCTTATATAATAAACTAAAACTGTATCAGGGAATATAGGCTTTCTGAGGAAGTGGAGCACTTGCAGCGATGATGGAGAAGGGCCATTCCTTCTATGCAGAGAAGATGGCAAAGGCAAAGATTAGAGGTACTGACAGGGTTAGGGGGAAGAACTGTGAGCTTAAAGGCTCTTGTCAAAACAAAAGCAAACAAAAAAACCTTTCAAGACAAATTGCCCTTGGTTACTAACTCTGGATTGAAAAACAAGAGCTGGAACTATGCTAGAGAAACAGACCACGGGCCATTTATTTTTTACCCTGTCTAAAACCAGAAGGCATGCTTGCATTTTATGGATAGATCTGACCATAGCCAACAATATAGGCACAAACCCCCAAATTCTTTAATGGATGGGTCAGCCCCAAGGATTGGTTTACTTAGTGAAGCACTTTCCAAATATGTGCTCTTTCCATATTTCCTCTTAATGTGAAGTGGGGCTGTTTTAGTTTTTAAAGTGCCCTGTTATAATACTGCAAAGCTATAATAATCAAAACAGCATATTATTAGCACAAAAACAGACATATGGATCAATGGAACAGAATAGAGAGCCCAGAAATAAACCTACCCACTTAGAGTCAATTAATCTTTGACAAAAGAGGTAAGTGTATACAGTGGAAAAACAGTACAGTCTCTTTAGCAAGTGGTGTTGGGAGAGCTGAACTGCCACATGTAAATCAGCGAAGTGAGAACATGCCCTCACACCATATACAAAAATTAAACCGAAAATGTTTTAAAGATTTAAATATAAGACATGACACCATGAAACTCCTAGAAGGGAACCTAGGCAAAACATTCTGGCATAAATTGTAGCAACGATTTCTTGGTCAGTCTCCCAAGGCAAAGGAAATAAAAGCAGAAACAAACAAAGGAGACCTAATGAAACTTAAAAACTCTTGCACAGCAAAAGAAGCCATAAACCAGAAGAAAAGTCAAGCTATGGATTGGGAGGAAAACATTTGCAAACAGTATCACTAACAAGGGCTTAATTTCCCAAATATACAAACAACTCATACAACTCAAAAAAAAAAAAACACAAAAAAACCTAACAACACAGTCAAAAAATGGGCAGAAGACCTATGTAGATATTTCTCTGAGGAAGACATACAGATGGCCAACAGGCACATGGAAAGGTGCTCAGCATTGCTAATTATTAGAGAAATGCAAACCCAAATCACCTCACACCAGTTAGAAGAGCCATGATCAGGAAGTCTACAAATAACCAACACTAGAGAAGGTGTGGAGAAAGGGAAGCCTCCTAGACCATCGGCAGGAGTGTAACTTGGTGTAGCCACTATGGAGAACAGTCTCTTAAAAAACAGTAGAATTACCATATGATTCAGCAATCCCACTCCTGGACTTCCAGAGAAAACTCTAATTCAAAAAGATACATGCACCCCAGTGTTCATAGCAGCACTATTTACAATAGCCAAGACATGGAACCAGCCTGTTTCTATTGATAAATGAATGAACAAAGAAGAGGTGGTGCATACATATACACATACACAGTGGAGTATTACTCAGCCATAAAAAAGAGTGAAATAAAGCCTTTTGCAGCAACATGGTTGGACCTACAGACTATCATAGTAAGTAAATAAGACAGAGAAGGATAAATATCGTATGATATCACTTTCTTTGTGGAATCTTAAGAGGGAGGGAATATATGTATACTTATGGCTGATTCACAATGTAGTATGCCCTGTTGGGGAGGAACATGTTGAGTTTGGGATTTTTCTTTAAATCGGTACAACTAGGAACAGTTCTTAGTTGTGTCCTTATTTGGCTCTATTTTCTCAGATAAAATTCCCCAGCTCCCTAACTTCTGACCTTTTCTTGTGGAACCAGTGGCTATGATTTTGGCTCTGTCACTTTTTTGGTAGGAGTTGTTGTGACCTGTGCTGCCTATCCGATGCCCCTATGAATCTGGCATCGACCATTGACTGACGGTGTATCTTGGTCATTTAACTTCTCTAAGCCTCAGTTTCCTCTTTGTACAACAAGACTCATAAGACCTATTTTCAGAGTGATTATGAGAGTTGAACTAAGGTAACATATGGAAAGCCCCTGACATACAATAAATATTTAAAATAGTAGCATTTATACTTGCTGTCTTATTATAGAAGAAAGCAATTCTTGACCTAAATGCTAAAGAGACGATTTTGTTTTATTTTTTAATGAAATTGTGACACTTGGACTTCTAATTCTCTGACCAGGAAATCAGCCCCAAGGTGTATAAGTTGCTATTTTGAGAAAATCAGTAAAACAATTTGGGGACTCTGCTCATAAATTTAATTACTTAGTAGGCTCTTCAGCATTCCCACTAGGGAAAAAGATAATGAGATCTCTTCCCTACTTACTTCAAATTAAGTTCTAGACAAAAGTAATTTATTAGACAACTAATCTGTAACAGAGAAAACTTTTTTACATAATAAAAACAAACTTTAAAAAATCGTTGTTTTCTTATGGTAAGAAGAAGGGCTCCAGGGAAGTGCAGATGAATAGGTTATGTTCTTAAATGAAAAAGCGGGCATGGGTGGGTGGGGAAAGAACAAAGAAAGTTGATTCAAGCTATTATTTCCTACTTTGGAGCTATGTGATTTAGAAAATGTCAGTTGAACTAGTTTTTAGGGGAACAAATGAATCTGGTTCTAATGACTGCAGTCTCCTCCACTTGCAGGCAGTAAAGCCTTCTTTCCTGAGATCTGAAGGGTCCATCCAGCAGTGTCAACATCCCTTCCTCCTTGGATTCTGATCCTCAATTTGTTCTTTCATGAACTTTGACTACTTAATTTTACTTATTTATTTATCTATCAAGTACAGTTAGTCAAACCAGTTGTCTTTATAAGTAAACATACTTTCTTTTCAGCTGGACTTAAAGTTAATTCCAACTTGTTTTTAAAGAAAGTCTGTAAAAGTCCATTTACAGACCATTATCCTTTTTGGATGGTATTTTTGACCCTGCTGTGTTCACAGATGGAGTGTGGACCAATAGTAGTGCTTTTAGCCTTGCAGTCATCCACTGTCACCCACTCTGAAGTCAATTGTGTGGATGAGCAGTCCAGGCAAAGCATTGTACTACTGGATTATAATCAACCTCTTAAATGGAACTAACCTCACTTTCTTCATCTAGAGGTATGGGCTGTAACTGGGTATGGCTGTATATGCCTTGCGGACAATGGCTTAATAAGAACTTCACTAAAATTTGCTAAATCATTTGTTTAAGCATGTCCTAAATGCAAAGTTCAATAGAGATTATTAAAACTCTTTGTCAAAATCATTTATATACTTAGGAATAAAGGGCTAATTAGACACACACATATATGTAAACACACATATCTAGATTTAGATAGGTATCTATAACTATTCATCTCTGTGTATCTCAAGGGAAATACACATTTCTTTTGGTTGGGTCTCAAGCTTATAAATGTAGAAGTTCTGATTTAAACATCTTCATCAGAAGTGTTTATAAATTATAAAGATTTAAGCATGAAAATAATTTACACCTTTCAAAGTATTTGCAGTTTTGTATACGAAATGACCTCTCAGTTCAATTAATATATAAGCCACTGAGTTACTGGGTCAGTCTGGCAGCAAATCTGGCCTTTGGTGCCTTCAGCACTCCTCTGAGCTACAGCTTGCCTAAAAGTTTAATGAATTCGCACTCTCAAAGTATGAGGTTTCCACATAATTGTATTATGTACATATTACATTTTCTAAAAGACAGTTAAAATTTTTCTTTGTTCAAGGACACCAGAGCACTTCTTTAGAGGCAGCAGTTAAATAGACTGTTTAGCAATAGTAACATAATTAGGAATAAAATGATCACACATACAATTAACACTGACATGTTCAAAACCACAGCAGAACATAATAGTTTAGCTTCCCCAATGCTTTAAGTTGGCCTATGAATAAAACATGCTTGTCCATTTCTTTAAAAAGTCAAAAGAGGTTATCTATCAATCTAACAGTTGTAAAAGGCATGATAAAGAAATAGGTTCTTACCTATAAGCAATGTTGAACACAGGGCAGCTTGAAGCATTTTACAGGCCATGATCCTGTTTTGGAAACAAAAGATTTATTTATTTTAATTTAGACTGAGCAGAGCTTTAGGGCATACTAGTTACTTTCCAAGAATATGAAGCATTTCCTGCATACCTGGAAGCCCTATGACCTCAGTCAGAGCCTGTTGCTTGATTTGAGATGACTTTTTTTTATATGACTCCTGCCTTTTTACCCTTTGGACTCTTTGGACTGACTTTTTACAGGCTGTTCTTATATGGGCCACGTATTTATTTACTAGTTTTACCATCCACACAGCCTAATGTAATCTAAAAAAACCATACCAAAACAAAACAAAGAAGGTGGAAAAACTGGATCACTCAAACTTTGCTGGGGGATATAAAATGGTATAGTCACGTTGGAAAACAGTTTGGCAGTTTCTTATAAATCTGAGTATACAATTAATTCCCATACAACCCAGCAATTGCACTATTGGACATTCATCTTAGGGAAATGAAAACTTATGTTCATACAAAAACCTGTAGAAGGATGTTCCTAGCAGCTTTATTAATAATAGGCAAAAACTGGAAAACAAGTGGAAACAACCCAGATGTCTTCAACAGCTCAAAGTTAAATGCACTGAGGTACATCTACACCATGAATTTCTACTCAATAATAATTTAATAAAAATTATTGATAGACACAGCAACTTGGATGAATCTCAAAGGAGTTATGATGAGTAAAAATAGCCAGTCTCAACTGGTTACTTACCTGTATGATTCCATTTATATATTCCATTTATATAAGCTTCTTGAGATGACAAGATTATAGATTAAGAACATTTTATTAGTTGCTAGGGCTTAGGGATAGAATAGGGTAGGTGTGTGTGGTTATAAAAGGGCAATGCAAAGGACACCTGTTGTGATGGAACTATTCTGTGTCTTGGCTGTGGTGGTGGGTATGTGAACATAAATGTGATAAAATACCATAGAACTAAATCTCTCTCGCGCGCGTGCGCGCGCGCATGCACACACACACACACGAGCGCACATACACACAAATGAGTACATATGAGACTGGAGAAATCTGAGTAGCATTCATAGATATATCCGTGTCAGTATCCTGGTTGTGAGATTGCACTGCATTGTAGTTTTACAAAATGTTACCTTTGGGGGAAGCTCAGTGAAGGGCACCCAGGATCTCTCTGTATTGCACTCTTACAAATGCAAATAATTCTACGGATCTAAAAGTAAAATTTTAATTAAAGAAAAAGGATTGTTTAACTGCATGGTAAATTTGTTTGTTTCCAAGAAAGCAAACGAACTATATATCATTTAATACAATGATAAAATCAGAACACTTTTTTCACTTTTATTTTTCAAACAACTCCCTTCTTCAGTGGTATGATTAACAGGTAAATGAATAAATTCATTATTATACAATTTATTCTTAACAGCAAACTATGTACTTTCTTGTTTATTTAAAGTTTATAGAACCAAAGGAGAGATTCATCTTCCTCTCTTCTCCTCTTCCTTTCATCACTCAACTTCTAGGACCTAACATGAGGAGGGTGGGAGCAGTCCTTAGGCCATGCTTCCCTGTATTATGGTTCTGTGTGCACATTTCCGTGTTCCGGACTAGATTACATGCTGCCTGAAGGGGCTAGTGTTGCATCTTTCTCCTATTTGTTTGCCTTCGGCACCCACCAGGCACAGGACCTTTCATACAACAGCCTCATATGATAGCTCCCAATAAACATTATTGAACTTAATTGAATCAACCAATTCAAATTAAACTTAACTTCATTAAACTGAGTCAGCATTTTCCTGCACTAGTCTATCAATATACAGACTTATCCTACTGGCAGCAAAACAAAACAAAAACAAACAAAAAAACACAACTAAAATATAGCAGTTGTATTTTTATGTTAAGCTTAAACAGTGTTCCCTATAACTTTTCTCTTCTTATGATCTATGAAAAAAAGTCAGATCCATANNNNTCCATAAAAATCGGTAATCTTAATTATAAAGACATGAAACTTTCTTTGAAATGAAATTTGAATATCTGTATTTGAAAAATAGAAATATCAAGTGACATGAATTAATGAAACTCATCAGTGAAGTCTGTTTACAACTTTGATGCTTTATTTATAGAAATTATTACTTTAATGTGGTCTGATAGACCTGGTAATCTCCCTTGGTCTCTTTCATATCAGTGTAATATACATGTTAGAAGGGAAAAGTGTGAAATCAGATCTCATACTATAAAGGTTTTTTTTAATTAAAAAAAAGAAAATAAAGAAAACTTTATTCTACTAAGGAGCAAGCTGACTTTAATTTCTGCTTGAGTCATGCTGTCAATGCAAGCAGATACAAAAAACTGCAAAGCTCTGGAAAATGCAGTGCTCATAGGGAGGGCATAGTGCAGCCTATAGTATTCAATGACATCATCAGCATCAAGAAAAGGTGGAGGGTTAGCCCATGTGTTGAAGGCGGAGAGAGTACTATATTCCTTATAACCACTGTACTAAGCCTTTGGTGGCATTCAACCTATTGAAAATAAGCTGGCGATAGCACTTGGTTTTGTGAAGTTATTTGAGATTCTCAAAGAGTTACTACCTGAGAACAAAATTTTACTGTAGTAACTGGTAAAGGAGTCAGTTTTACACTGATTGGACTGCTAATGGGTTTGGTATAGCTTATATTATAAGATAGAGTATATGTCATAATAATAACATGTCATTATTATCAGGTCAAACCTCTTAGAGGTACTGTTTCCCTCCTAGGACTGAGGGAATAGCCCATCACAGTTTACAGTTTTATTTTATATTTAGGCAGAGAATGGCACAGCATCTGTACCCCAAGAATGAATGAGAGCTTCTGTAGTCTGTCTTGCAGGCATTAAGTCATTTAGGGAGGCACAAGATGTCAGATTCAGATTCAGTTGGTAGAATGCAGAAACCATTTTTGAATTACTTAGGTAGAATATTGTTTTGCCTTGGAAGCTGGAACCTTTGTTTTTATTATATTTTTCTCAGTATGTGAATAAAACGAAGCCCTGTTGAAGGCAAATAAAAAGTATAGTTTTCCTTTAACCTTCCCCCTCCACTTAAGTACAGTATAGTCCTCTTACCATCTCAACTGTTGACTTTTCAATGCTGTTGTCAAGACATGGAGGCACACATGCTCGTCCCACCATATGATAATTGTAGGAGTTGGGTTCACTTGGAGAAATTAGCCAAAATATTGGAGAAAAGTATTCTGTTTTTGTATTCATTTTCAATGTGACTGCTACAGATTTTAAAACTTGCTACAGCTTGAGATGCCTCAGGTTTAATGTGGTTTAGTAAAATTAAGTAGTTGCCTAATAGACTTCTCTTTTACCAGATGTGGGTGTTTCAGGGTCTTTGAAAGACTGAACTGATCCTGGTTTGGAGAGGAGGAGAGACAGCCCCATAATCCGGGCTCACTGTCCTCTTGAGAGCTAGGCTGCCCCTATTGTGCAAGGGTTTCTTCTTCTTCGTTCCCTAAATCTGGATACTGGCCACAGAGCGGTGTGAAGACAATAGGGAATTTACAGATTTATCCTTCAGGTATTCCTTCACTCAGCTATTTACTGAGCCTTTCCTATGATCCAGGCACTTTTCAGAATCAGTCTATTTTGAACACATTCTATACACATTGTTCCAAGTACTAGAGTTACAAAGATGTATCAAACATTGTTTCTTGTGTGGGAGAAGATCATTTCAGGGAAAGTTTCCCAGTGAGGCCAGTTGGATTTTTTCATGAGGATGAATCCAGATGATGGAGGAAGAAAATTCCAGGAAAGGAAAGAAAATGGGTACACATCAAGTGCTAGAATGGAGACAACACATTTGAGGCTATCACAAAACATGTAGGAATATTGTACTAACCTACTAAAGCAATTCTTTGTTATTGATGTTCAGTAATTTCAATGATTTCTATTGGTTGTCACTATAAACAAATACTTGGAATAATTTAAAGATGTGTCACGAATACAAATGTAGACAGTCTAGCAGTTTAAGTAAAAATGCCAATCTGTTTTATGATATGGTGCTGGAATCACACTCTTTTTGATTAAGCTTTGAGGTAATGCATGCCAAGGCATCCTCCTCATTATACACTGAATAATTGATAGTTGATAATATGTGACATTTATTGAGCATCAGCAATGTGCTAGCTAGTTTACAGAGCACAAAACTATCAAGGGATCTTGCCCAGTTGGCTCACTATCAAAACACAGTCTGTCATTTGCTAAGTCTTCCATGCTCCACTAAACCAAAAGCAAAGAAAGCATTTTTCAAGAATCACTGCAGTAGTGAATGGGGCCAGATTTTTCTCCGCAGGTGGCTCTGTCGGCATTAGTATTAGTTCCATGGGGAAGCAATCTGTTCCCGTGGTTCTGGTAATCTCAGAAGATAAACTCAATAATCTAGTGCAGATTTGACGGAAAGGCTGTTCCATCACTTTATGATGCTGTTTTTCTGCTGCTGCCTATAATAGAGCCCTTACCAGTGTGACTTACTCAAAGTGTAAGTGCGTGTGCTTCAGTTTACTGTATAAAAACAACGAGATGGATTCTTTAGGAAAGGAGTAGCTTTAAAGGATTTAGCTTATTGCTTGTAATACCTTGTTCCTTGACGAAAAGATGGGGGAGTTAAGATATTGGATAAGGTTATGGGTGAGGGCATTTGAAAGTGCTATAGGTGGGGAGCATTAAACAGAGAATCTTGAGTCCTGGGCTGGAAGGACAAGAGTTTAAAAGAAGAACATTTGTTGGTGCAGTGGCTGGATAAGAGTGGCAGAAGCTGCTTCCCATTAATTGTTGTTGGAGAAGGGAATGACAACCCACTCCAGTATTCTTACCTGGAGAATTCCATGGACAGAGAAGCCTGGCAAGCTACAGTCCATGGGGTTGCAAAGAGTCAGACATGACTGAGTGATTAATACTTTTACTTGGTCGCTCAGTGGTAAAGAATCTGCCTGCCGATGCAAGAGATGTGGGTTTGATCCCTGGGTTGGGAAGACCCCATGGAGATGGAAATTGCAACCCACTCCAGTCTTCCTGCCTGGGAAATCCCAGGGACAGAGAGGTCTGGTGGGCTGCAGTCCATAGGGTTGTGAAAGAATTTGTCACAACTGAGTGACTAAACAAGAACAAGGGGGTATTAATTTGCTAGAGTTGCCATAGCAAATACCTCAGAATGGGTGGCACGAGCAATAGAAATCAAGATCAAGGTGTTGACAGATTTGGTTCCTGAGTCCCCTCCCTTCAGCTCTTCTCTGGCCTCCCTCTTGCTGCCTCTTCACATAATCTTGCCTCTGTGCATGCACACATCCCTGGTGTCCCTGTCCTAATCTTCTCTTCGTACAAGGACACCAATCAGATAGAATTAGAGCACTCCCTGGTGTTCTCATTTTAATTTAATCACCCCTTCAAAGGCCTCATTTCCAAGTACAGTCACATTCTCAGGTATGTATTCTTATGAATACATATGAATGGGAGGGCGGTTTGCAATTCACTCCATAATAAGTTAGCAAAGAAAAAAACCTTCAAACTTGGGTAGTTTTGCTTCTCCCAACTCTTGCTTGTCCATAAGGAATAGGAAAGAGTATTTGGAAGGTTAACGGAAAATAGTAGATGGAAGAAGAGTCCCATAAGACTCTGTCAGCTGATGATAACCAGGCACGGTGAAATTGCTTTTCACTCTTCAGTAGAAGAGAAGAGTGAAATAAAACCTCTCTCACAGGTTTCCCTCCCTGTCTTTCCTGACTCAGTTTCCACCCCAGGAATTTTTAAATTGTTGAGTGATTTATGTCTCTGGGTCAACATGTTGAGGCTGATGTGAAATCTTAGTTCCCGTTCCCACAAAGGCTGACCACCAGCCAGGTTGATGGGTGCATTTCTTTTCCATGGAAACAAAGTGTATCAGGCCAGGTATAAATGGGAAAGAGTTAGGGAGCTTGGGAAGAGGCCTTCACACCATGGAATCACTGGTTTCATTTTTAGGAAGTTATGCAGATAGAATTCACAAATTTATTATAAGCACTAAAACCAGATTATTTGGTTTATTCCTGGTCATATAATAGGCATTAAGTACATTATTATACTCATTTTTTTTGTTGTTATTCACTGTAATATCATTCTCAAGATATCTTGAGAATATTATCTTTTGGAACTAAAAAAATCAAATTTTACTTTAGGTTCCAGGCTCTTGAAACTGTGATTACCCCCTTACAGAGGGTTGCTATAAGGAACAGAGGTTTAACTTTTAACAGAAGGTTAATGGCTATAGAATCTCAGACTGTTTCAATGCCCCAGCACCCTTTAGGTCAGAGAGTTGTCTTATTTTCCACTGTCATCATCAGACTCTGTTCAGGATTAATAATCTTCTGGTTACTCTAGATGAGAATTATGATGTCAGAAAGAAGAGAACTTTAAGTGAGGATAAGAACAGTGAGGTGGTTTTGCAAAGAAGGATGAGAAAAAGGGAGAAACTCCGAACCCAGAAAGAATAAGCGTTAGGACTCAGACTAAGATTATTAAAGATATTTTATGGTCTGCCTGATACATTATAAAGACAAGACTATGACAGAGATTGGGATATGTTTGTGCTCTAGGAGAAACTGAAAGAGAAGGGGTAGGTAAATATCCAACTATATACTATTATATCATGCACCTAGCTCTTGAAGGAACTTTTGAGTCTCTAAGTTATTAAATAGAGTGAGGCAATATTTAATAAATCCAGCCAAGTTTAATGCACCCACTCCCTTGAACTCAGCATTTGAAGGCATGCCTCTGTGGGAGAAGATCCCACCAGTAGAAAGTTGTTAATAATTACTCATCACCTCTGGTATTATCTATAATAGTTAGATATGGAAAGCATCACTGACTCAGTGGACATGAATTTTCAGCAAACTCTGGGTGATAGTGAAGGACAGGGAAGCCTGGAGTGCTGCAGTCCAAGGGGTAACAAAGAGTCAGACATTACTTAGTAACTGAACAACAACAAGAAAAAGAAACACCACTTTTGGAGTGGCGATTTCTATGGCAAATATGACTTTTCATTGGTGAGAGACTACCTTGTGATGGGAGTCCCTTAAAAGATGGGGTGATTAGCTTTGGCAGGAAGTGCTCAGAAAACAACCCAGTTGGCCAATTTGGTGGTTAATGATCAGAGGGTAAGAATGCTTCTTCTGGAAATGGGGAGGAACAAGTGAGAAAATCAATAAGAAAGAGTTAACCCCTAAAGAAAGAGAGACTGAGAAGCATGTTACAGAAACTGACACAAAGTCAGGAAGCCACTGTGAAAAGGATGCAGGCTCTGAACAAATAACTCACTTCCCACCCCCAACCTTTGTGCCACACCCAGACTGAATGATTTGGGGTGAAAGAGTATGGAATTTGGAAACTTGAGAGATCTTGTCCACTCCCAATCCCCCTCTGCATACTTCATATCAAAGCCTGTTGGCATTTTTTGTTGACAGATAATTTTCCAATAGCATTATGTGTTATCAGTAGCCACACCCAGGAAGGTGCTCCATCATTGAACCACGTTACTGGGGTGAAGAAAGCAAGTTGCCCCTTTTGGACAATGCTCCAGTCCCCATCCAAAGGAGGGGTATCTGGCAAGTACCTCTGAGCCAGAAGAGCAGGATGGCATCAGTGTTTGAACAGGGAACCCTGAGACTAGCTACTTCTGTATTCAGCCCACATTCAGTAATTCCTCTCCACCGCACCCTATTATTTTCCCCAGCAGTATCTGTGAAATGAAAGGTTTCACACCCTGTTGAGGAAATTTCAGGCTACAAATAGCAAGATGGTGGAGTGTTAGGCTGGTGATGGAAGATCCCTGATAACACACCACAGGCTCATTTCTTTTACATGTTGGGTATATATATATTTTTTTTGCATTACTTTGCTTTTGTATTTATGGTAGAACAAAGATAACTGAAGTTCAACAGTAAAAGAAATAAAACCAAAAGCTATTCTAAAACTGTTGTGCAGCTTTGATTATAGACACAAGTTGTCCCTGCTCTAAAAACTTTTTTATTATTACGATATTCTTTGAGCTTACCTCAAATAACAGAAGCCTGGCAATTTGATATGGGAGAGATATAATAATAGTAAAATTGCACATTTTACATTAGAAACAAAAGTTTAAGTACCTGAAATATGCCAGGCATTTTCTGGATGTTACTGTGGTATGATATGAAGAGAAGATAATACAATTATGGGTAAGGAAGGTCCCTAGACCGAAAATTGTCTGCTGGAGACCACAGGGGATAATTTGTTTCATTTGAAAGGTCTGCAGTTTGAGTTAGATAAGAAATTTTAAGAGTTGGTTCTTTTTTGCCACAGCAGGAAGCGTGCCTGCTTCTGAATTGTCAGTGATTCATTGCACATCTGTAAGTGCTGTGCGCCCAAAGGTCAGGGTACAAGCCTTGCTTACATATGTGAAGTTTTTTCCTACCTTTGAACTTTTAAAGACTTTTATTACAGTGTCTCAAAGATCAGTGTGTGTTGTTTCATCACTTTGCATTCTAACAATGCACTATATTTGGCTGTTTGCAGTGATTTTTTTCTTTTTAATTTTTATTGGGGTATAGTTGACTTACAATGCTGTTTGTTTTGTACAGCAAAGTGAATCAGTTATATACATACATGTATCCACTCTTTTTTAGATTCCTTTTCCACATAGGCCATTCCAGAGTATTGAGTAGAGTTCTCTGTGCCATGTAGCAGGTTCTTATTAACTATCTATTTTATATATATTAGTGCGTATATGTCAGTCCCAGTCTGCTAATTTACCTCTCCCCCTCACTTTTCCCCTGGTAACTGTTAGTCTGTTTTCTGTATCTGTAACTTTATTTTTGTTTTGTAGCTAAAACCAGTTTTGTTGAAAGAAGACAGAACAAGTTTGAGAGGGATCTGGATACATTATTTCCCCCTTCATTTTCTATGAACAAATCCCAGGAAATATAATTCTAGAAAACACTGTCTTGTTTTTTCAGGGTGAGGCTACAGTGTATAATTCTTGGCAACCTATTGAGTTGATATATAGTATCAATTCAGAAATTAGACATTCACGTTTAAATGGAGGTTCAATACAGGAAATTTATTTGCAGATATTTTGGATTAGTTTTGACACTATTAACTCATGTTCAAAAAAAGTCACATTTCTCTATACATTTCCCTAAGTGTGTTTCTTTTTTTTCTGGAGTCTTTAACCAGTTTCTTCCAGTCCCATGAATTCCTCAGCCTCTAACTTCAGAGGTACACAAAGCTCAATAATTTCACTAATATCCTTCATAACACAAAATTATATTTTATTGAAAAATGATAACCTGTTTTAACTCCATTTAAGACAGAAAAACCACATATTTGTTTAAAATGCACAGACAATCCTCTACTTGGATATGCTGTATAATGCGAAATCCTAACATCACAAATATGAACTTATTCTCTTCTACCTTTCAAACGGGTAATTTTGGGTGACTTACCTAATACTGGCAGGAGCAAGACCATCTCCCCAGGACTTCAACCTTAAAACCATGGAATAACTTGCCCTTTTTTTTTTTCCCCTGCTTCACTCAGAACCAAATTTGTATTTTCTCCCTGCATTTGCTAGTATCTCATGATCTTACTTAGAAATTCAATTTCCACATTTTCCTAATCAAGACATTTCATATTCATCTCTTTCTCTCTAGTCCTCATCTCCATGGTTTCTTCACGTTATTGCAAATCTTCTAGAGATAACCTTTAAAGCTATCTAAGCTACCAGGGCATCCAGTCAATTTCTTTCCCCCATAACATCAAATTCTCCCCAGCCCAAGATGTTATTCCTCACTGGCTATTGCAAAACTCTGCTAACTGGCCTTCCTTCTTCTAGGCTTGAACTCCTCCAACCTGGTATTCACATGCATCCAGAGTGATCCATATGAACCACAAATTCCCCCATAGCACTCCACTGCTCAAGGCCTGACTCTGGTTTCCCACCCCCCCACAGGAGCCATTCCAAATTCTTCAGTGTAGATTCAGAGTCCACCATGATCTGACTCCCACTTCCTCCCCAGTCTTCTTAACAGCTTGCACCCCACACTCCAGACATGATGAGCTGTTTATTGAATGTCTGCGTAGCCTCACGCTTTTCCTGTTTTCAACTGAGCACTCTACCTAGCACAGCAATCCTGATTCTGTTCATCTAGCAGATGTAAGATCATCTTTCAAAGTACTGTTCAAGTCCCATCACTTCTTTGAAATCTTTCCTAACCCACCTCCCTACCTGCAGTCCGAACATCTCTCAAAGGACCTGCAATACCTTAATGCACTAATAGAGGCTTTAAAGGTTCATCTGCTGCTGCTGCTGCTAAGTCGCTTCAGTTGTGTCCAACTCTGTGTGACCCCGTGGAAACTGTGCGTCTCCCTTAGTCACCATGTATCTTCTCCCTAATATCTCCAGTTAGAGAGATTAAAAAACTAGAAAATATTCTTAGGTTCTGGATGTGAAAAATATTGGTTTGTCTTGCTGCTATCCTGCAGGACATGAGATGCAAATGCACAGAGGCAGTGGCCAGCCTTTATATTCCTGTACGTGGAAACCATCCTCGTGGATAGCTGGAGACACTTGTAGCGGAGGCATCAGGAGACTGCTGCCCTCCGTTCTGCTTCGTGGTGTGAGGTTGCACTCAGCTATCCTGTGGTGGACCCCTAATTCGAGCCCTTCTGTCCGCTCCATAGTTTCTGTCAATATCTATTTCCCTTTATTATATTCCTTGGTTTCTGGTATACCTGGAATGGTTTCTCTTTTCTACATTGAAATCAGATACACTCTGCTTGTATTAAACTGTAACACCTCAAAGGAAGAAACAAGATATTTTCACTTTTATATTCTTGGAGCCTACCATGGAGTTGGCTGTACCAAATAAATGATTCATTACATGAGCCAATAACAGCTCCAAATTATACATCACGCCTATGTTTTCTTCCAGTAGTCATGTATGGATGTGAGAGTTGGACTGTGAAGAAAGGTGAGCATCATAGAATTGATGCGTTTGAACTGTGGTGTTGGAGAAGACTCTTGAGAGTCCCTTGGACTGCAAGGAGATCCAGCCAGTCCATTCTGAAGGAGATCAGCCCTGGGATTTCTTTGGAAGGAATGATGCTAAAGCTGCAACTCCAGTACTTTGGCCACCTCATACGAAGAGTTGACTCATTGGAAAAGACTCTGATGCTGGGAGGGATTAGGGGCAGGAGGAAAAGGGGATGACAGAGTATGAGATGGCTGGATGGCATCACCAACTTGATGGACATGAGTCTGAGTGAACTCCGGGAGTTGGTGATGGACAGGGAGGCCTGGTGTGCTGCAGTTCATGGGGTTGCAAAGAGTCAGACACGACTGAGCGACTGAACTGAACTGAACTGAAAAGAAAATCCAATTATAATTACTTAAACTAATAAAGATCAAGTTTTATTTCATAATGAAAAAACCGGAGGTGAGTGACTTCTGGCTTTGGTTTAGTAATTCAAGAATGCTTGGGACTGCTTCATACAGTTCTCTTGAACTTCCCCTCATGGATGCAAATGACAACACAAATTCTGGTATTGTGCCTGTACTTAAGGGAGAAACAGGAAGAAAGGTAGAACCAGCCCCGCCTGTGCCTTTTATCTAGTGGTTTTCTAGAAACCACTCAGCACATGGTCTGCTTTTATCTTATTTATGAGTACTGAGTCAGATGGCCACCCTTGCTACAGGGGAATTTAGTAAAGCATATTTTCAGCTTTGAGAATAGAAAGAGGAAAATTGGGAAAATGGCTAGTGGGTTCACCAACCCAAAGTGAATACCATATTTTCTAACTCATTTAATACCATCATTATTCTCTGGGCATGCTTTGGACCTCATATTTGCCACCATCTCCAGGGGTGCTTATCACAGTGCTGAATATCTGGAATATGAAGATGGTCAATTATATGGGTAACAGAATTTCTGTATTGAAAACCCCACCATTGTCTAACGTGGAGAAGACTGGAAGAAATGAAAATGCACTGACTAGGTTCACACAAAAGCAAGAACATGAGCAAGAATGGTGTGAATTGCTTCCAGAGATATTTCACTATTATCAGTTGAGGGTCGTTAGCCTCTTTAAACAGTATCACCTAAACAGCATTTGCTTTCTGTGTTTATCATCATATGCTGAATTTATTTCTTATAGTTCTTTGGAGATGGCATAACAGTGTGCGTGGTTGATAAGTACAAGCATTTAAAAAAATGTTTATAAACTTTGTCTCGAGTTTAAACATGTTTGTGTAATTAAATGTTTGTTCATACACAACTATTTAAGTGATAGGGAGAAAGTGGAGTCTGAAAGATTTGATCCATCATTTGTGACTATACATGAATGTTGCCAAGTTGAAATGTTTAGTTATCCCAGATTGACTGTCCTTAACATCAGGATCAACCATAAGATGAGCAGATGATGTTCTCAATTAAGATCTCCCCTCTCTGCTGTTCCCTTGGTATTTTTTTTTTTATCATGAAATAATGTTAAAATGAATCTTGAGGCAGAGCTGAGGGACATGACTAAGAGAGGCAATTCCAAAAGTATACCTTAAAGAGGAACAGGAATTGCCTCTATGGCAGCAGTGTGCTGAAGCCGAGTTGAAATGGGGAAAAGACTTTTGGTGGATTGTGTGCAGGCAGGAAGATCCCCTGGAGGAGGAAACAGCAACCCACTCCAGTATTCTTGCCAGGACAGATGTCCAAATCTCACGGACAAAGGAGCCTGGCAGGCTATAGTCCATGGGGTCGCAGAGGGTCAGACATGGCTGAGTGACTGAGTGCACACACAGTGATCTCAGGCCTCTTTTTTAGCCCCATCTAACAGATCCCCCCGTGTTCCTGTCATCCGGGCCAGCAGCACTGTCTGGTGCTTTAGGCCTGCCCACTCACTGTAGGAGGGCTCTGCTCAGATTATCAGAAGGAGTGCTTCTGTGATAATCACACCCTTCCCTCTGATAGAAATTAGGTATCACAGCCCTTTACTAATTACAGGCTTGTGGTTCTGGTGCCCTCCCAATAGTAAATTGCTTTGAGGTAGCAGCTGGAAATTGGGGTAGTAAAATAAATCCAGAAGAGGCTCGTCAAGCTTTCCTTACCCATAAAATGAAAATAAAATGTCATATTTCACTGAAGTTCTATGAAAGGAAAAATTGGAAAGATAGCTCACATTGCTTAGTAAAGAGAATTTTACTACCAAAACACCATCATAGCCACTGTTAAAACAAAAATGCAATCAGGAAGATTACTTGAAATGTTTATATTTACTTCCAGTTTTCAAATTAAAGTGGAGCATCATGTGTCCTTGGGTTGCCATTCAAATTCTTTCTTCCTCTACTGAGTCTTATAAATGTAGTAACTGATAAACTTCTTTCTCTAGAAGTAGAATGAGCACCCCAAAGCTGATATTGTTTTTTTTTCTTTTTTGTGAGCCTCATTGCTCGTGTAATGCCTGTAAATCACCAACACATCTAGTTCAACTTTCTTATTCCATAGATCTTGTTTCTGATTTCAAAACTCTTATATAAAACACCTGCCTAGTACTATTGAACTACCTTATTTGCAAGTTATTTGCCTTAGAATAAATGAGTTTGAGCAATTAGAGCCAACCAGTTCTATTAATTTCTCATTGCAGCAGGACCTTTCCATAACACATCACTGAGAAATCCTGTTTTAGCCTGGGTATTGGTAATTGCTTTGTGTCCCCTTTTGGACAGCTGGCATACACAGCCCTTCCTTATATTTATCCCCAACCTCTCTCTTTCCACCTTCCGCTTTCCCAGTTCTGTCTTTTGGAACAATGCAGAATGTCTGTTCTTCAGGCCCGGCCAGCATGTCAAATAGTTGAGTTGAATGTCAGCTGAGAAGTGAAAGCCGTTCCCTCGGGACACACGCCTCAGCATTCTGTTCTGATGGCTTTTAGTTCTTTCCATTCTCTCTCTGGCGGAGCTCTTTTCTTCTTTCTTTCCTTCAAGTGAAGAAAACACAGCCCAAGTGACATAGGTTAAGTGCTGAGTGAGAACACAAGCGCCTTTACCTCTGCGGCGTGACAGCCACACAAGGGAAACGACCCTTGTTCTCGCCCTGCCTTTCCTGCTCCTTTCCTGACCTCGCCACACATTCTTCCCGATCTGCGTGGTTTTGTGTGTCTCTGTGTGTGATCATTCCTGATCGAACTATAACCCCAGCCTTGGGCTCTGTTTTCCAGTTGGAGAATAACAGAGAACGAGTGTTTACTTAGTAAGGTTACCTAAACCTCAGTTCGGGAAGAGGAGTCTAGTTCAGCCTCCTTAGCCTCTCCAGGTGGATCCCAGATCAGCAACAGGCTTCCCTTATCAGACGCTCGCCCAACGTCTGGGACACACCCAGTGCAGGCTGAGCTTCGCGGTCCGGCCGCCAGGGGGAGCTCGTGCTCGCAGCACGGGGAGTCCGCGCGTGGGCGTGGGCCTGGACGTGGGCGTGGAGCTGAGCGGAACGCTGCTGGGCCTCTAGGCTTGGGCTCCGAGGGCCGTGCGGGTCGCGTTCCGGGACATGGGCGACAAGTATGCTGCTCTGCTCCGGGCCCAGCTGCATCTGGATTTCATCCACGCCAATTCGTGAGTGCCCCCTTGTAGCCGGAACGGTGGGGAGGCTTTCTACACAATGGAGAAGACTCTTGCCCATCTCCTCGCCAAGTGCCCTTAAAAAAAAAAAGGAACTTGGTATCGATTTGTGGGTTTATTTATTTAAAATGTATATGCTTTAAAAAAAAAAAAGAACGAAAAAGTGATGAAAATGTATGTTCTAAACCAGGCTGAATGCCTCTGGTGCCCTTCAATGAACACCAAGTGGTAGGAAGGCCCCACATCAATCACTAAACAAAACTATTTAATTGTAGGTCAACAGAAGCCTCATTCTACCAACTTGGCCTATCTATAGTAATTTCTCTACCGAACACGCTGACATTTTAAAGATTAAAGTTGCCCTCCAGAGAGCACTGTCAACCCACTTCAATATTCTTGCCTGTTGAATTCCATGGGCAGAGGAACCTGGCGGACTATAGTCCATGGGGTTGCAGAGTCCCACAGGACTGAGCGACTAAAGCCAGAGAGCAATTTGTGTTTATTGATTCCAGCTTCTGTTGCCTCCTCAGTCTTTCTGAAAGTGTAACCTCTTTGAAGACAGGAATCTCACATTCTGGTTCTTACTAGGACACTTTCTTCGGTCAGGCCAGTATCCTTATTTTAGGCTTACCTGGTGGTGCAGAGGTTAAAGCATCTGCCTGTAATGTGGGAGACCTGGGTTCAATCCCTGGGTCGGGAAGATCCCCTGGAGAAGGAAATGGCAACCCACTCCAGTGTTCTTGCCTGGAGAATCCCGTGGAAGGAGGAGCTTGGTGGGCTACAGTCCACGGGTCGCAAAGAGTCGGACACGACTGAGCAACGACTGAGGGGTTATTTTGAATATTCACATGGCAGAGACAAATGACAGCATTTTCTCATCTGTTATTTCCAGCACAGCAAAGCCTAGCGTGAGCGCTAGGTTGATTTGGTTTTGGGGAACCTGAAAAGTGAAGTGTCTCTTTGCGACCCGTGGACTGTAGCCCACCAAGCTCCTCCGTCCATGGGATTCTCCAGGCAAGAATACTGGAGTGGGTTGCCATTTCCTTCTCCAACCTAAATCAGCTTAATTTAGGTAATTAAATTAGGTAATTTGGGTTTACCGAAAGTTCTGATTGATAGAAAGAATGTGGCAGAAATGAAGCAACAGAAATGGAAGTGTGAAGCCAGGCCTTGCTGCTTGGGACAAACAATGTACTTCTTACAGACCACAAAAGAAAACACCCAGGCAATATTCAGCAGGTACTTAGTTTTAACTTGTTATCATGGAGAATGATTTAAGCTGGAAAGGATGGTACAAAATGTTAAACGTTAGCTGAGGCAGAAGACAAAATGAGCTAGTAAATTTTGAGTAAGTGGAAGAAAAATTATGACTGCTGGAAAGGCTGAATTTTATCTTAGAAAGTTCTTTAGCCTCATTTTTGTATAGTTGCTGTGGCTGTTTTGCTCCCTAGCCTCCTCCTCCTCCCCACTCAAGCCACCCCATTATCAGTTGGTGGTCTGTTAACTTAATAACAAAAGTGACAGCAGCATTAAGCCGCAGCAACAAAATCAGCTACAACTTGGCCTACTCTCAGGTCCCTGGGATAAGATTTTTGTTTAACTTTTTATTTTGTATTGGGGTATAGCCGAGTAATAATGTGATGGTTTCAGGTGAACAGTGAAGGGGTTTAGCCGTACATATACATATATCCATTCTCCGTCAAACTCCCCTCCCGTCCAGGCTGCCACATTAACACTGAGCAGAGCTCTGTGTATTATACAGTATGTTCTGGTTGGTTATCCATTTTAAATATAGCAGTGTGTATACGTCCATCCCAAACTCCTTAACTATCCTTTACTCCCAGGCAACCCTAAGTTTGTTTTCTAAGTCTGTGAGTCTCTGTTTCTGTTTTGTAAATAAGTTCATTTGTATCATTTCTTTTTAGATCCTACATATAAGGGTCATCATACAATAATTTGAGTTAAGATTTTTGATTAACAGCAGTGACTTTTTTATTCCTCCTTTGCGTCACCCCACATCCAATCCATCTTCAAGTCCTCTTCATGCTAACTCTTGTGTCTCAAATTCATCTGTTTCTCTTCATATTTAATGCCATCTCCTTTCTGGATATCACGTAGGCTCTAAACTGGATTCTCTGCTTCCTGTTCTTGCTCCCTTATGATCAGGTTTTCTGAAAGCTGCCAGAGTGAGCTTTTAAAACTTTACACCAGATACGTCACTTTATTAAAGCACAATGATGGTTTCCAGTTGCATGTGGACTAAGTATGAGCTCCTAACTGTGGAGAAGGAGGTACTACATGACCTGACCATCCCACTTCTCAATGTGATCTAGATTAACTGCAGCAAGAGCAGACTGGCCTCCTTTGCTCTTTTCTGCTTCACGGACTTTGCACTTCCTGTTCTTGCTAGAGGGTTTCCACTCTACTCTAGTTCTGCAAAGGGCTGAATTCCCATCTTCCAGGGTTCAGTCCATGTCTTCTATGAAGAGAAGCTCTGCTTCCTCAGAAGACTCTTCCGCACCACTCTTCCTGTATGGCACCGAATCACAATCTGTGTTATCATCTTTATATGTTTTACTAGTGTATTTTTCATATCCCCCACTAGCTTGAGCCCCTAAAGTTGTGGCATGTGGCAGGAAGTCAGTAAAAGTCTTGAGTGAAATAGTACAGAAGCTTATATGGCTTTTTTTTTTTTTTGGTCAGAATGATTGAAGTTACTTTTCTAAAGGATTGTTTAGAAAGGCTTATGGTTTGAAGTACTGCTTTTGTAAAGCATATCACTGACACTTTTCTTTTGCTGCATTTTAGATTTTTAAGTACTAAATTTCTTTTGATTGAAGGACACATTTTTGCAACAATTGTATTAGTGGGTTTATTTTAATGAAAAAATTGAAAGCTGACTAGAGTCAAGAGATCCCGCCCTCATCAGCATGGGTTTATAGTTTAAGATTCCCAAAATAGATATATCTATGCATTTTAAAAAAATAAATTTTTGGCTACAGTTTTGTCCTGTAGTCTGGGGTATTTGGAGTTGCTGACACATTGCAGGTGATCCTTTCTCCTGTACAAATGAGCAGGTTTTTTTTTTTTAATTGTTGACTATCCTATGCTATTTCTTTATTGAGAAATGAAGGAAATTACAGATGGTTAGTATTAATGCTAACCATATTTTAACATATCAAAATGTTAAAATATTAACATTTTGAAAGCAAAGGTAGATATTTGTAAATCAAACAATGAAATCAGTCAGCATGCATAACAACTCTTCAGGGGGAAAAAAATCACAGAACACTCTATGATAGCTGTATATAAGACAGTCTATTAATTTTTGTGTCATTAAAGCAAAAATTGCAATCCATGCAGTTTGTTTTTTTAAAGCTTGTACCCAAGATTTTCACTCTTATTATAAGAAGATAATATTTTCAAACTAGAGGGGATCAACAAAGTCTTTGAATACTAGCAAATTTAAGGTTTTTTAAAGGATTAAATTAAAATAAAAATTAATTCCATTTTAAATTCCAATTTAGTTATCCAAACAAAACTGCAGAGTTTTAGAAAATTGAAGCAGGAACCTGAGGTTTCCTTTTTCCGTCATCCTAACTATCCCAAATCTGGCAAATAGGGCCAAACTTACTTTCTCTCTAATAATGCAGGAGTGGCATAAAAAGGCCAGTGAGTGGCCCTTCTGAACTATTCACAGATTAGAGTAAAACAGAAAAGGATATAATATTAGACAAATGAGCAGGTGTTTGTTGATAAATGTGTTTCTTTTGCTTCTGTTACCTGTTTACTATATATAAAAAGAAAATTACTGACTGAATCGTCCCTTCATAATGTTGCTGATTGAAATATCCACACCAGGAAATGGAAAGCAAATGTGGAAGCTGAAGGCAATTTGATCCCACCCACAGAGAAACGTTCAGCCTTCAAAGTAGAAACAGTGATGGCTATCTAGTGCTTTCTGTGCCCAGGACTTGTCAGGAGGGGTACAGGGGAGAGTGAATGCTGGTCAGCTGTGAAATCATTTAAGGCGTGGGCTTTTCCGGGGTGAAAAGATTCCACAGAAAAATGTAGGTTAGTGGTGCAGACCGGGGTAACCTGCCAATACCTGTGTCCGCAGTTGAAATCTTAAGGTCTTTCAGTGGTCTGGATTTTGGTCAAGGCTTTTCAGAAAGTATTTGGCCTTAAATAATATAGTTTTGATGAAACATTCTCTGAAAAACTTAAATGCTTATAAAGCAATATTAAAATGTCAAAATTTGCTCTAAGTACAGTCAGGTCCTTGAAGTCTTTATTAGGAGTAAATAAGATATTTTGGTGATAGGGTTCTCAGCCCTGGCTTTGTCATGGAGTATATGTACTTCAGAATCTTGACTGTACTGAGAAATTTCTAGAATAACTTCTTAATTGATTATCTGCCCCAAACTAGAGAACACTGCATGTGTCTTGAACCTTTTACATTGATTACAGAGTTGGTTTAACTTTTATTTTCCCTCTGTTTCTTCATTAGCACCACTCACAGTTTCCTTTTTGGAGCACTAGCTGAATTGCTGGACAATGCAAGGTAAGGCTTATTGTAAACAAAGGTTATTCAAAGGAATTTTGTGACATTAATAAAGTCTAGCCATATTAGATGAAAATATGATGTCATTGTCTCCACTTGGAATGCTTCATGAGTTGATTTTTTAAGGTATGACAGGAAAAAGAACAGTTGTAGGGAGAAATTATTCATTTTTATTCAGTTTGTATTTATGATTAGACTTGAAGTGCTGGTAAATTGGACATCTATTTTTGTGTTAATTACCATGTAATGGGGCTTCCCTGGTAGCTCAGCTGGGAATCCACCTGCAATTCAGGAGACCCTGGTTCGATTCCTGGGTCAGGAAGATCTCCTGAAAAAGAGATAGGCTACCTACTCCAGTATCCTTGGGCTTCCCTGGTGGCTCAGACGGTAAAGAATCCTCCTGCACTGCGGGAGACCTAGGTTTGATCCCTGGGTTGGGAAGATCCCTTGGAGGAGGGTAAGGCAACCCACTCCAGTATTCTTTCCTGGAGAATCCCCACGGATAGAGGATCCTGGTGGGCTACAGTCCATGGGGTCACAAAGAGTTGCACGGTACTGAGCGATTAAGAGTAGCGCAGCACAGGGCTTCCCTGGGGGCTCAGTGGTAAAGAATCTGCTGCCAGTGCAGGAGAGATGGGTTTGATCCCTGGGTCAGGAGGATACCCTGGAAGAGGAAATGGCAGCCCACTCCAGTATTCTTGCCTGGAGAATCCCATGGACAGAGGAGCCTGGTGGGCTATAGCCCATGAGGTTGTAAAGAGTTGGAGATGACTTAGCAACTAAAAACAACAGCACAGTATATATTATATGTATTTAATAAATATATTCCCTGCCACTGATTGATGACTGTATTTCAGTGTTTTACATTTTCCCCTCATTTTTAGCTTTAGAAGGGAGGTGACTGTGACCATAGGGTGTAGCCATTTAACCAGCCATCAAGACCTCCTTCCTGTTTGGCAAAGCTCAACGCTAAGTACAAAGTCACTAGCACCTCTTTTTGTGAAACTCTGCAGAACAAATGGAATCATAGTCACCAAAAAAAGGAGAGAAAAGGAGAAAAAATAAAGTTGGTTGGTCAGAAGAACTGTGAACTCAACTTAGAGCTAACAAGGATCCAGCCACTGCACATGAATGTTTGTGGTTAGTCTCTCTGCAGGAGGGCAGGGTTTCTACTGTTTGCGGCTGCTCAAGCTCTGAAGCAATATTCCTGTATCCACTAACCTTCTGACCTACTGAAGTTCTGTTTTCAGCAACTTGATACCTGTAACTGTGAAAGAATGTACTGGTCCATTTTGCCAACTGTCTTTTCTCCTATAAAATTGTTTCACTTATTCATTTTAAGAAAGGAGGGCAAGTATAGAAGAAATCGAATGATGGGACTAGTTTATGGAGAGTCACTGGCAAAGAAAGATTGACTGCAGACTCAGGGGAGTGGTAGAAATATGATCAATTCAACAGTTCTTTGAGCCACTCTGGTAATCTGGCAGCACCTTGACCAAGTCTAGCTTGCCTCATGTTTGACTCATAGTGAAACTTTGTACAGTATTCGTAAAGATTAAGAAGAAGGAATTGTTCATAAAGTTTGAGAAGATGAAGTGCCATGTTAAAAAAAAAAAGAAAAACAAAACTGGATCCCATGCTTTTTTTCCCCTAAGATTATATGTAGCAACTTTGAGACCAACTCAATAGGATCAGGCATGCAGCAGGTGCTCTCTTGGGACCAGCCTGTGTCTTCAGCTTTGCTATTCTCAGGGTTCTCCATGGCCAGCCTGAACTCCTCAACTTGTCTGTCTTCAGGGGATACTGGAGTTTGTCACCACTGCTTCAGTTCAGTTCAGTTCAGTTGCTCAGTTGTGTCCAACTCTTTGTGACCCCATGAATCGCAGCATACCAGGCCTCCCTGTCCATCACCAACTCCCAGAGTTTACTTAAACTCATGTCCATTGGGTCGGTGATGCCATCCAGCCATCTCATCCTCTGTCACCTCCTTATCCTCCTGCCCCCAATCTCTCCCAGCATCAGGGTCTTTTCCAAAGTCAACTCTTCATATGAGGTGGACAAAGTATTGGAGTTTCAGCTTTAGCATCAGTCCCTCCAATGAACACCCAGGACTGATCTCCTTTAGAATGGACTGGATGGATCTCCTTGCAGTCCAAGGGACTCTCAAGAGTCTTCTCCAACACCACAGTTCTTATATGCCAGTAATTGACAACAAATAAAGCTATTTAGCAGACCTACTCAAGATACTCTGTCAGTCTTATGAAGGTCTTTTTAAAGTCCCTGTGTTACTCTAATATGTTATTTAATATCCTTTTATTCAAGATTTTGATGGTTTCCTATACTTGTCTAAATTAGAACTGGAAGGTATTAAAAGAATGTTGTGGAAAGAGTAGGAAAAACTATGATGGGACAAGAAGAAAATCCTTAGGGGACTCCTAATACAAAAGGTAGAGAGAAAGTACCTAGGTTTAAATATAAAGCTTATTATGAATGTCTTAACATGCTATAAAGGTGAATCACTTTTCTTTGTCTTACCCCATGGAATTTCTCTATGAAGAAACTGTTTCTATGAAAAAAGTTTTAATATAGTGGCATTTATTGAGCAATTATTGTATACATGGTACCTTGTATAATGTATGCTTATATAATGGAGATTATGATACCTGTGTGTCATGTGTTGTGATAAGGATTAGATGGAAAGGTTTAAGAATACCTCATTCAGAATTTGTCACATAGAAAATGCTCAAGAAATGGCCATGGTAACTCCAGAATTTCTGTGGAGGAAGCATTAGAAGTAGCAGTTGGGTAGAGAAAGGAGCTAAGGGGCCAGCTTTGTATAACAAGGACAGTGTACCTACTTGATTGACCTAGGCTAGTTTTGGGTTGAGACTTACAGAAATTTGGGAGACACAGGTTTCGCCATCTGAGTCCCATTGGTTGTTACTATTCTGAGCTTCCTTCTAGATTCCCCCTCAACATCCTTACTTCCTCGTCAGTTAGGACCTCATTGTCTTCCTCCTCTCTCTCACAGCTTTTGTGTGGAAACCTGGATCTTCTGGCCCTTTTTCCTTGGCTTTTAAAGTTTTTACTTTAAAAATTAATTTAAGAAAATACACAAATAGTATCTGTGAATTGTAGACAACTATGAAAAAAACTAAGGCACTAGTAACCTCATCATGGGGGGCGGGGTGTATACAACTTACTTCTCTGTAAAAGGCCAGGTATTGAGTATTTTCACCTTTGAAGGCCACATGTCCTTTGTTGAAGCCATTCAAATGTACCATTACAGTGTGAAGGCAGACTGTAGGCAACATGGAAACAAATATGTAAATGACAATATGTAAATAAGTGGTCATGATTGTGTCCCATTAACTTTATTCACAAAAAATAGTTATGGTCAAGATTTAGCCCATAGACCATAGATTGTCAACCTCTGACCTAGAGAAAACCACTGTTAACATTTGATTTTTTTCCTTATAGATACACACATGTATATCATATGTGTTCTTTTGAAATGTGATTATATGGTACACATAAGCAATTTTTTTTTGTTCTAAAATATATGAAAATCTTTGTATGACTTCTGGATTATTTTCCAACCAACTTTTTTAATGTTCATATCCATTTTCTTGAGCTTCTTGTGTAACTACCACTAAATTCTATCTTTTTTAAATTTCTGAGTTTTAGGCTTTGTAGCATTCTCAAATTATGAGTGATCATAAATCTTAGTCTACAAATGCAGGGAAGAATATTTTAGTAATTGTTTTTAAAGAAATTTAAGTGGGTTTCTCCATTGTTTGTTATCTGACAATAGATCATCTGTCACATGAGCAATTCAGATTAATGTAATTTTCAAAAACGCAATATCAAACTGAAGCAATAATATTTTTATATTGTTTTCAGAGATGCAGGGGCTGCGAGACTTGATGTGTTTTCAGGTGAGCACGTTTGCTTTTTTTTTTTTTTTCTTCTAATGGAAAGCCCTGTAGTTATTTTGATTTCCTTTTATTTCATGAAAATCAAACCACATTCTATAGATTATTAATGCAATCTAAGTGCTTCATGAATTCAGGGACCCTGTGGGGAGCCAGGTTGAGAACAGTACACTCTGAGTGAAACTGTTCACTTGTTAGGGGACTCATTTACAAAATTAGATCTTCCAGGGTTTTGTGAAAGCAGCAGAGTGATTTGGAGCAGTTTGTCTGCCACAGAAAAACTGTTTTATTTTAAAATGAACATTAACTTGATGGGTATTCATAACTAACTATATGTCATTTCCAGCTTATAGTTTTAAAGTGCATAAGTGAACGTGCAGTATGAATGTTGGACGGCCACAAAATTCAAACCAAGCATGTTTTCTTTACTGACTTAATTTTCAGTCACCAAATATTTATTTCACTTACTGGTTTTTTTTTCATTAGAACACAGAGGAAGTTACGTTTGTGATCCAGTCCTGTAGTTAACACTACCTAGAGAAACAGCTGTTGTGTTAAAGCTGATCCCCAATCCAGATCCTGTCAGCTCTCCTGTAAATATTGGCTGTTGATCACAGGCCAGAGGATGTGGTTCATGATGTAAATCCTTATCAGAATTTAAAAAGCGACTCCGTTCAATTCAGTTTTCTAAGTGTTTAAGATTTTGTGCTAGGTGGGTGCCTCTGCCCCATGAGGAAGAGGTTTTGGTTCTGGTTCATGGACATCTTGAAAGATTTGAGGAAACAAAGGAAATGCCACTCTTCTTCCCTTTCTACTCCCTGTGTTCTTAGAAGTTTGAGAAATAAAATAAGAGCGTTGGTCTTCATTGCTGATAAATTCTAGGTGGAGTGTGGAGCTCGGTGTGGGAGAGCGTCAGGCACTCGCCCTTATAGCCGCACTGAGCTCTCTGCAGGCAGCTCGCTCTCAGAGGGAACAGGAGAGATTTGAGCTGCACGTTCTCATAGGTTATTCTTCCCCAGATTACTAGTCAGATGAATGTGCTCATTGCTCCAGGAGAAGGTGATCAAGGGACAGAAAAGGGTGAGCCCCTTACCACTGCTGATTGAACTCCATTCCCCATAGGAGGAAATGTCAGCAGTGGAGAAAATGTGATCTTCCATCCATATCCAATTATATAAGTGAAAATGGGATAAAGTGTCTTGCCTAGGAGAAACTCAAAGCATGGTAGGAACACAGAAAGAATGCCTCTTATTAAAGAGTCAGGGATTGAAATACGGATATGATTTGTGTTAAGTAGTGTAGGAAGAGAAGAATTTTCCCATCTGAGGAATAATTGTGAGAAAAAGAATGGAGGTAGACTAGTTCAGAGACTCTTTGATTTATTCAATAACAACTTATTATGAATGAGCCAAGCAGTTTTTCTGGGTGCTAGGGACAGAGCAAGGAGCACCATGTTTTATGAAGCCTGTGCATTCATGGAACATGCATCCTAATGAGGATAGCTAGGCAATAAAGAAGTGGACTAGCAAATAATATACCAGGCCATAATAAGTGCTAAAAGGAAAAAAGAAGACAGGGCGATAAGAGAACAGAGAGTGATGGGGAAGATGTACTGTTTTTCATGGGGTGATTAGGGAAAGTTACTGTAAATAGGTAATAAGCCAGCCAAGACCTGAATGACAGCGGGGGAGTGAGCCATATATATATTTGGAGAAAAAGCATGCAAGAGACAATGACTGGGCTAGGTTGACTAGAGCTAAGACTTAGAGCCAAATGGATGAGCACCTTGAATTATCATACTAAGGTTATTTTCTTTCTGTAGCCAGTGGACCATTCAATAGTCTAGAGCAATGTCATTTGACAAATTAGAAATGTGCTCTTTTCTTTTTAAAGAAAGCTACTCCAGCAAGAGATTACAGGATGGTTTGTAGATGGTTTGCAGAAGTGTGAAAGGATAGGAGACAAGAGGGGCTGTGGAATGATCTACACAAGAGTTCATGAGGAATCAAACAAAAGCAGTGGTCCTCACAGTGGAGAAGGGAGGAAGCATTCAAGCTGAATTTCATTCAGAGCACACAAATGATTGATAAAGGGTTGAAGGGTTGAGAAGAACTATCTGAAATCACAGCGTTCAACAGATGTGATCAAGTGATCAGAACTCACACAGTATGTTCTTTTGGGGGAGTACAGGACACCAGCAGGGCATGGCAGTATTCACTTCACCCCACTTTCTCTAGCACTTGGCATTATTACAAAAAATAAAGCATCTTTGCAGTTTGCATTGAAAGGGGCACTTTTTTCTATATTTAGGTTTTATGTGTTTTGTGAAAAACTGAACTTATGGTTTTGTAATTTTAAATTACCTATTCATGTTATAAAACTTTTTATTGCTGCAAACCATAATATGGCTATCAACCTAGCAAATTGATTTTTGTTGAAAAAATGAAAAAGGATAAACTAGGGCAAAGGCTTATGTACCAATAGCTAGAATTAGTATCAGGGTGCAAAATTAAGCACTGGACTAGTTTTTAAATTATTTACTGAGGCATGTGAGTTACTTTCCAATCTTAAGTTTCCTTTAACTTTAGGGGCTATAAAATCCAAACTGAATATGTTCAGACATGGCTGTTTTATCTGTCTGTGTGTACTAGTTCTAGTAAACATGGGTACGTATTCCATACATTTTTTAGTGCTTACCAAGTCGCAGGCTCTGGACTAAGTGATGAGTATACACAGTGCCTCCTTTTAGGAAATCACCATCCCAGTAAAGGATCTGTGTAAAATACAGTATGCAGTTTCACTTTTATGAGTAGAAGGCCCTTAGCTTTCATCATATCTCTGAGTTATCTGAGTTCCAAAAAGTAGAAGAACCACTCGTCTGGAAGAGAAATGGATGCACCAACAGGTGTTTGAATATACTTTGAAAAGTAAGAAACACAAGTTACAAGGAAAACATTCATTATGGCCTCCTGATGATTTGGAAGGATTAGGAAGCCTTCCTAGAAGAAATAGTCTATGAACTACAGACTGAAAGGAGAATAGGCCCGAGCCTGGAGAATCAAGCATGGAAGGTGTGAAGGAGAAAAATATATAGTTGCTTGAATCTAGAGAGAACGTAGGACGCTGATAGTGTTGCAGAATATTTGAGATGTTCGAGATTAAGCCCAAGGTGATTATTTGTATGGAAATGGAAGAGTACAATATGGGCAGGGAGAGGATGGCAAGAGGTGAGCTTGGAGGGTGCATCAGGGTTCTTCAGAGGAACAGAACCATTGGTAGGTAGAGATCTCTGCCAACCCCATTCTCTCTCTGCCCTCTATATCTATCTATCTATCTGTCTGTCTATCTCAGTCTCTCTCATTCTATCTGATAGACATATAATAGAGAGAAAGGAAGAGGAGGAGGGACATTACTTTAAGGAGTTGACTGACTTAATTATGGGGGCTGGCAGGTGTGAAATCTGCAGGGCAACTGGCAGGTTGGAAATCCAGATGAGAGTTGATGTTGCAGTCTTGAGTTATAAATCTTTAGGCAGGCCAGCAGCCTGTACACTCAAGCGGGGTTTCTATGCTACAGTCTTGATGCTTCTTTGGGAAACCTCAGTCTTTGCTTTTACAACGTGTAACCAATTGGATGAGGCCAACCCACATTATAGAGGGTCCCTGCTTTACTTACAGTTAGCTGATTATAAATGTCAATTACATTCAGATACTTTCATAGCAACATCTAGTTGACCAAACAACTGACACCATAGCTTAACCAGGTTGACACATAAAATTAACCATCTTAGAGAAGTAGGAGGGTCAGTTTATGAAAGACAGCTAGTTTTGTTAACTGGTTTGGCTTTCATCCTGTGGGCAGTGGAAAGGCATGCAAGGGTTATAAGCAGTTCAGTTCAGTTCAGTCGCTCAGTCGTGTCCAACTCTTTGTGACCCCATGAACTACAGTATGCCAGGCTTCCCAGTCCATCACCAACTACCGGAGTCCACCCAAACTCATGTCCGTTGAGTCAGTAACGCCATCCAACCATCTCATCCTCTGTCATCACCTTTTCCTCCTGCCCTCAATCTTTCCCAGCATCAGGATCTTTTCAAATGAGTCAGTTATTCACGTCAGGTGGCCAAAGTATTGGAGTTTCAGCTTCCACATCAGTCCTTCCAATGAACACCCGGGACTGATCTCCTTCGGGATGGACTGGTTGGACCTCCTTGCAGTGCAAGGGACTTATAAGCAGGAGAGCAGTGAAATGCATGCTGGAATCCAGAAGAGATGGTGGTTTCCTGAACCAAGGCAGTATTGTGGGGATGGAGAAAGTGGTCAAATCTGAGAAACATGAGGAGGTGGAATTGAGACGACATGTCTCTACATCAGGTAAGGAAGTGGAGAACTTGATCCGAGACTTTGACTTAGGCAGCCAAAGCCTAATGGCAGAGTGATGCCATTTATTGAGCAGGAAGCACAAGAAGGAGGAGGTAGTCTGACAAGGGAGAAGGTGCTGTGGTTTGGTTTGGACATGCACACTCACCTGATGGCTCAGATGGTGAAGGATCTGCCTGTAATGCAGGAGACCTAGGTTTGATCCCTGGGTCAGGAAGAAGATCCCCTGGAGGAGGTTATGACAACCCACTCAGAATTCTTGCCTAGGGACTCCCATGGGCAGAGGAGCCTGGCAGGCTGCAGTCCATGGGGTCACAAAGAGTTGGACATGACTGAATGACTAAGAGCATGCACACACACACACTCACACTCACACACATACACACACTCTTAACCAATAGTAGAAGTCAATCTGAGATCCATAGTTTTAAGGGACTGACGTAAACAAGGCCAAGCCTCAGAGTGAGTACTAGGGGAGGGAATGTTACATTTTGAGGTGGTGATTGCCTGTAAGCCCTCACTGGAATTTACAGAACAATTAAGCATTGTATGGGCTTCCTAGCTGGCTCAGTGGTAAAGATGCCACCTGCCAGGGCAGGTGATGCAGGTTGGATCCCTGGATCAGGAATATCCCTTGGAGAAGGAGATGGAAACCCACTCCAGTATTCATGCCTGGGAAATCCCGTGGATAGAGAAACGTGGCAGGCTCCTCTGGGGTTGCAAAGAGTCGGAAATCACTGAGCGACTGAGCATGCATGTGTAACTCTTGGGAACTTTGAATCTTTCCTACCATTCACCAAATAAAGGCCCTGCTTTCTTAGATGAGAACTCTATACCAAGAGCTGCAAAATCAGTTGTCACAGCTGCATAGCCTGAGACTTGTGTCAGGTGGTTCCGAGTTTTCTGATAAACCTTAGGGTAATCAGCAGGAGCTTCTATTCCTAAACTCCATCTGAGACCAGTTAGACTATCTCCTGATGATTCACATATGCAGCCAAGGTTGAGAGCTACTGCATTGTGCGGAGAACTCAACTGGAGTTGAATGGAGAAGTATCAGCCTTAGTCAGGGGAGGGCTGAACAGAGCAAATTCGTAAAGAGGGTGGGAATATTCTGACACAGAAGTTGAGGTAAGCAGACCAAAAATCAGGTAGAGAGAAGAGCTGGAGAAATGAGATGGTTGGGGAGATCCAAAGGGTTTGTAACCAGGAAGTGAATTGTAGGAGAGGGGATTACAAGTGGACACATGACTGTAACATTATGAACCCAGAAAGCTCAGGTAAGATTTTTAGGTACTTATTTACAGATTATCTTGAACATTAAAAAAATGTAGATTAGAGGTAACTGTTGAACACAGAGTTGACTTAACTGGTGTGCTAGAAATGAATCTGTTAGGATGGAATTAGGAAGTCAGTGGCTGCCTGGAGATGGGGCGGGATAACAGAGCATGGAAGGGTCAGAAGTGAGAGACCTCAGGGGGCAGGAGGAGGCACCTGGGATGATGGTGATGTTCACTGCCTTGATGGGATGGTTCCACAGATATTTATCTGTGTCAGAATGCGTCAGATTGTACATGTTAAATATGTGTAGCTTTTAAAATGTGTAATCTATTTCTCAATAAAGTTGTTACTGAAAAAGAGAGGCCTGCTAGAATTCATATATCCAATGTTGAAATTACTTTGAGAGCCAGATTACAAACTGTGCATTGAGATTAGTCTCCATTAGTTTTAGTTAAACGGTCACGATTTTTAAATAAGAGATTACATTATGTAATTGAATGACATCTCTTCATCATCAAAATTGATTCCAAATAACTTAGGTATTTTCAAAAATACTTACATTTTCAAGAGGTAAATATTTGCTGCCACTAAGAAGCAGCCACAAATGGCTCTTATGGAATTAGCTACTTGGAAGAGAGCCTGATGAGTTTAATGAGAATGACCTGGATTGACTTTAAAATTAGTGCTTTGGTGGAAGGGTATCAGCACTGATCAATTTGATAGAAAGATCCGGGAGTCACATTCCTGGCTCCTTTTATTCCCTCCTCCAGGGAGAGGACACCTGAAGTTTAAAGGACCAGTCCGATTCCAAAACAAGGCATGTCATGCGGTCAGTTCAGGTCAGTCGCACAGTTGTATCCAACTGTCTGCGACCCCATGGGCTGCGGCACTCATGCTGTATATGTAGTTTATTGACTTGTTTTAAGTCGGTTTAAAGCCTTTTTGTTGCATGATTGTCTTCCCGCTGCAGTTTCTCATGAAACTATAGCCCAGATGACTTTCTGAGCTTCTTCCTTGTGCCATAACTCTGTCACTCAGTGGCTGAATTTGGGGAGGACAAATAATTATGTGAGCAGCATGCCTTTCTGATGAACAAATTAAGCCCACTATTTATTAGTAATAACTGCTTTCCCTTACAGTGGATAATGAAGAACTGCAGGGTGGATTCATGTTGTGCTTCCTGGATGATGGATGTGGTATGAGCCCTGGTAAGTTAATTATTTAGATTCCTACCTGCCTGTTAGAACAAACAGTCTGAAAACCCATAAAATAAATAAGAATAAATTGAGCTATCTATATAAAAACTGGTATGGAGCTATTAGGGAAAATAAACCCCAGACTTATTGTTGAGCTTTTTAGGCTTAAGTGTTCCTGCTGACAGAGTAAATTCATTGTAACCATCTGAAGCAAGACCAAAAGTGAAGGTAAATCAATGTTGCTGGAAAAATGACAGATGTAAGGTACAGATTTCTTATAAGGAAAAGCATCTGGGAATGAATGAACCAAACAGTAATTGGATGGACTCGAAATGATCTATAGCGCACCCTGCAGGTACTACTTGCAAGAGACCTGAGGCAGTTTCAAGTGGCTTTACGCTGTTTAAAATTTTCTGCTTAACCTTGAGGTGTAGGGGTCACCTTTTCTTGTTTTTAGTGGTTTGTGTTTCTTCCCTGTGTGTTCAAAGGTTTAGTTGCTTCAATTGAATGTTCTCATCATAGTGAAGGCATCTGCCATGCACTGCATGATTTATCTTTGTATCTTCAAGGCTAGTAAAAGGCAGTACATAGTAGGTGCAAATCACTGTTTGCTGTGGAATTGCGATAGTATTCCTTTAGGGAAAGAATTCTCATGTATTGAGATACCTTATCCTTGAATTCTTCATTTTATTTTATTTTTGACTGTGCTGGGTCTTCGTTGCTGTGTGCAGGCTTCTAGTTGTGGCCAGTGGGGGCTGTGGCGTGCGGGCTTACGCACTGGGGTGGTTTTCTTGTTGCAAGGCACAGGCTCAAGGGTGTGCAGGCTCAGTAGTTACGGCATGGGCTTAGTTGCCCCAAAGCATGTGGAATCTTCCTGGACTAGGGATTGAATCCATGTTCCCTGATTTGGCAGGAAGACTCTTAGCTACTAGACCACCAGGAAAGTCCTCCTAGAATTCTTACAACAGTTCTGTATATCCTACAAGCCAGATTTAACAAACGGTGAGGGAGTTCAAATAATATGGAAGTGTTCTGGTCAGTTCCACACCAGAGGAAAGAATGATCATCAGTGCTAATAGAAGCTCAGAATAAAAACTAAAGCAATTATATTCAAGTCTCAGAAGACACCCTTGGTCTAAATAGTCAAAGACTATGTGTGATATATTCTAAGGCAATTCTTTAAAAAAGAAGCAACTCTTTTACATGGGTCTAAAAAAAAATAAAACATAGACAAGTGACAAATATTGAACTCTTCAGAAGAAATCTACACTTCAGTTGACACATACAGCTGTATTTTAAGAAGGGTCACTAGTGTTGAGAGCAATTCTTTATTAACATTGGAACTCAAGTGTTGACTGAAAATAGAATCTATCTATCAGTTGTCCAAGCTGAGTTGGATCAGTCTCAACCTTTTGGAAGAGGTGATGTCCAAACTGTTTTCACTTCCAACCTTGCCCCCTTACAGTGCATTCCTCACACAGCAATCCTGAGTTGACTTTTTTCTTTTAGTAGATCATAGTGATGCCCTTGGAGAAGGCAATGGCACCCCACTCCAGTATTCTTGTCTGGAAAATCCCATGGATGGAGGAACCTGGTGGGCTACAGTCCATGGGGTCAATAAGAGTCAGACACGACTGAGCGACTTCACTTTCACTTTTCACTTTCATGCATTGGAGAAGGAAATGGCAACCCACTCCAGTGTTCTTGCCTGGAGAATCCCAGGGACGGGGGAGCCTGATGGGCTGCCATCTATGGGGTCACACAGAGTTGGACACGACTGAAGCGACTTAGCAGCAGCAGTGATGCCCTTGATTAAAGCGCTTAGTCATTTCTCATTACTTTTGAATAAAATTCATACTCCCCAACACTTTCAATTTCTTGCATTACTTGGCCTCTGTCCACGTCTTTGACCTTTTCTCATGCCTTGCACTCCCTTGCTTATAGCACCCCAGCCACACCTGGCTGGCCCTCCATCATTTAAATCTCAAGTCAGAGGACACCTTATGAAGGAGGCCTTTCCTGAGCATTCTGTCTGTAAAATGCATTTTTGTTAATTCCCTGTAACATTCTCCTTGTTTTATTGCCTCCACTTAATACTCTCTGAAAGGATCTTGTTAGTCCACTTTTTTCTCATTCCATGACATAAAGTTATTGAGGACAGGGGTCATATCTGTCCTATTCAGTGTTCTGTCCACGTGCTCAGAACTCTGGCCACCATACATGAGAGTCTTTTCAGTGTGTGATAAAAAGAAACATTGGATTTGGTCTTCTACAACTCTGGGTTATAGTTCTGGGGGTACCATTTATCAGTGTGACCTTGGGAAGGTTACATAAACTTCTGAAAACATGCAGATAATATCTTCCTTGTAGGCTTGTTGTAAATATTAAATAGGTGGTACAAATAAAGTGTATGCTGTAGTCCCTGGCATATACTGAATGATCAGTAAGGGGTAGCTAATACTATCATTATTGATACCCTCATCTAATAGTCAACCCTTAATAAGAGCATGTGATAAAATGTCCAGGTAGCTTCAGACAAGTGGAGTGGCTTTACACAACCTACCACTGCACTATAGCATGTCTGCACCTAGCCTGACACAGGGTCCTTAGGACAGATCTGGGTCATGTATCCAGGGTGTGTAGCCCACTTGGGAGAGCCATTTCTGTCTTTTCCTTTCCCTGGGAGCATGCCTGTTTCTTAGAGGTATGTATGTTTTGAAGTTAAGAGGATTCTTTTCCAGAATTCCAGAATGCCTGGAGATATCAGGAGAATAACTCTCAAAGTCAGAAATAGATAGCCCTTCTTCCCCAGTTAGCAACCTCACATGGGGCTGGATAAGGGCCAAAACCATGGAAAAATTACTAGTGGTACAAATAATTATAGCATCTTTAATATATTAATTAGCATTTATCAAATGGCATGTATTGTTTTCAAGGTTGACACATCGTCTCATTTATTCCTTTTATCTTTGTCAGCAACTCTGTGATGTGTTAATAGCTCCCATTTAGGGTCAAGGAAGTTAAGGCTCTACTTCCCAGGGTCACACAGCTAGGTCTCTCTCACTTCTTGTCAGTACATTGCTCTTAAGATCCTGGTCAGAGATTATGGAGCCTGACAAGGATCATTTTCTCTGCATTCACACAAGAAGTATGGGTCTGCCCTAATATATATGTGACATCCTGACAACTGGACCTCTGGCCAATGTGAAGACTCCTATGTCCTAACCACATATATTGTCTTTGTCAATTGTAGAGGAAGCATCAGATATCATTTACTTTGGAACATCCAAGAAACGGTTATCAACCTTGAAGTTTATTGGGCAATATGGCAATGGCCTTAAGAGGTGAGGACTTCTTTCTTATAATGTAAGTATTATTGCTATTGATTGTCAGGATTGATATTTGGTTAAAGGAAGTCTTACTGAGAATGATCCAAGTTTGAAAAACTTAAAAAAGAATATAAACCCAAGAGTCCCACCTTGTTTTATAATTTCCATGCCCATACTGACTTAAATCTTTACAGCGTTTTAAAATTTAGTTTACAAATAGAGGATGAGTCTCTTTTTCAGAGATTGGGGAAGTAACACCCGTGTACTGTAGAGCTTCACTGGATTCCTGTGTTTGTTTCTTAATGCATGTCTTTACATTGGCGTTATATGTGTCCAGAGCTTATGTGATTAGTCTGCTCAATGAAAAGTGAGGACATGAGGCCACGGCTACCTGTGTGACACCTGCCAGATGATCCTTCTTTGCTGCAGCCCTGGACAGCACCTTATCTCAGCAGTCATATCTTAAGTGAGAATGTGAAGCTGGATTAGTTCAAACTCTGCTGTGTTTTGAGAAAACAAACAAAAAAAATTATTTTTACATTCCCTTGGCTAAAAGTCAGCAAAACAGTGGAGTTATTTCAGTGAAAAGAACAATATTGTGCTCCCCTGTTCCTTCTCTCTAATGTTTGAGATATAAACCATTATATTCTTGATTTTTAATATAGCGGATCCATGAGGATTGGAAAAGACTTTATTCTTTTTACAAAGAAGGAAGAAACGATGACCTGTGTATTTTTTTCTCAGACATTCTGTGAAAGAGAAGGTCTGAGTGAGGTAAGGGTTGAGTTTCCTTTGGTTTCCATGGTAATAAAGTTATTTTAATTTACCACTTCAGGAGGTAAAGTCTATCATTGGTGCTTTCCTATTATGATTTAGAAATTTAGGAGTATATCTGGGAAATAGATAGAGGGTGGCTGGCCACTTTGGGGTCATTGGAGGCCTGTCCTATTGATCTTTTTTTGAATAGTTTTTCTAATCCTCACCTGTTTTCAGAACATTATTTATTATCCATGTACACATATCTTCCAGAATAAGAGGCTCCCTTTGGCACTGTGAGATTTTTGGAAAAAGCCTGCAAAACATTTCCACCACCTATCCATAAACAGGTTATCACTTTTAAAATAAATAGAATATTGGATTCAGAAGACTTGGAAAACAACATCTGAAGAAACTGAATGCAAAACAGATTTAAAAGTATTACTCTCTTGACCATAATTTTAACTCCCTTTTCTGACCCAGAGACATTAATTTTCAGCATTTGAGTTTTAGTATTATGAACATCAGTTATAATTCAGTATAAATTCATGTTGAGTAACTGCTGTCTGCCCAGCGCGGGATATACCCTGTGGAAGGTAGAAAACAAGAAGACCACCTGACCATCAGAGTACTTTCAGTTTAGTCACAAAATAAAGCAGACATGTATGAACTGGATAAATAACAAAATGAAGGGATTTTAAAAGCATGCTGTTCAGTGAGTGTGTATTCCTACTATTAGTACATTGTCACAAGCAGGATATGGATGAAGAGACTAGAGAGCCTTGAGTGAGAGTTTAGGGGGAAAAGACCACTTGCATCTGGAAAGGCTGCAGTGGTGAGAAATGGCACGTTGCAAGTCTCAGACCCGAGATGACTGTGGGGTTTGGAGGATAGTATGGAAATGTAGGATTGTCCAGCAGGAGCCCAGCATGCCTGCTGGCAGTACTGGAGTCTGGCTAGTTAACAGGAGTAGTCTAGAAGCAACAGAGCGGAGAAGGCAATGGCACCGCACTCCAGTACTCTTGCCTGGAAAATCCCGTGGACGGAGGAGCCTGGTGGGCTGCAGTCCATGGGGTCACTAAGAGTCGGACACGACTGAGCGACTTCACTTTCACTTTTCACTTTCATTCAGTGGAGAAGGAAGTGGCAACCCACTCCAGTGTTCTTGCCTGGAGAATCCCAGGGACGGGGGAGCCTGGTGGGCTGCCATCTATGGGGTCGCACAGGGTCGGACACAACTGAAGTGACTTGGCAGCTGCAGAAGCAACAGAGAGTAGCTGAGTGGGATTCTGACATGAGGAAAAGCAATACTTTAAGCATTTGTGTTGTACTTTATGTGTGTAAAGGACATGTGAAATTGGACCAAAGCTGCGATTATAGCTTTCCTAAAATGAGCCATTTCCTTTTTTCTTTTTTTAAAAAGTAAAACCAGTGACCTTCTCATTTCCACTTACATAGTGGCAATGACTTTCAACAAGGTTCAGTTAAGTTGCTCAGTCATGTCTGACTCTTTGCCACCCCATGGACTGCAGCACGCCAGGCTTCCCTGTCCATCACCAACTCTTAGGGCCTGCTCAAACTCACGTCCATAGAGTCAGTGACACCATCCAACAATCCCATACTCTTCATTCCCCTTCTCCTCCTGCCTTCCATCTTGCCCAGCGTCAGGGAAAGTTGCTGGGAATATCATTTCTTTTCCAGTGAGTCAGTTCTTCACATCAGGTGGCCCAAGTATTAGTTTCAGCTTCAGCATCAGTCCCTCCAGTGAATATGTGGATTGATTTCCTTTAAGATGGACTAGTTGGATCTCCTTGCAGTCCAAGGGACTCTCAAGAGTCTTCTCCGACACCATAGTTCAAAAGCATCAATTCTTTGGCACTTAGCTTTCTTTATAGTCCAACTCTCACATCCATACATGACTACTGGAAAAACTGTCACTTTGACTAGACAGACCTTTGTTGGCAAAGAAATGTCTCTGCTTTTTAATATGCTGTCTAGGTTGGTCATAACTTTTCTTCCAAGGAGCAAGCATCTTTTAATTTCATGGCTGCAGTCACCATTTTCAGTGATTTTGGAGCCCCCGAAATAAAGTCTGTCACAGTTTCCATTGTTTCCCCATCTATTTGCCATGAAGTGATGGGACAAGATGCCATGATCTTAGTTTTTGGAATGTTGAGTTTTAATTCAACTTTTTCACTCTCCTTTCTCACTTTCATTAAGAGGCTCTTTAGTTCTTCTTAGCTTTCTGCCATAAGGGTGGTGTCATCTGCATATCTGAGATAATTGATATTTCTCCCAGCAATCTTGATTCCAGCTTGTGCTTGATCCAACCTGGCATTTCTCATGATATACTGTGAATGTAAGTAAATAAGCAGGGTGACAATATACAGCAGCTAACAATGTTAGCTGATTATTTTGATATTTTCCTGCAAATCTCTATGTAACATGCTTGTATTGTTACTTCTTGATTAGATTTTGGCATTCTTTGTTAAGTTCCCACTATAAAAGACGAGGATTTATCTATTACTTTTTCTTTGCTCCTATCACACATCTACACCCTTCCAATTCTCCACCTTCAATATAACTTGATTTTAATTTTGGTTGTGTCAATATTCAGTATTTTTATTATGAGACTATATAAGCACTATACTGTACACAGTTATACCACATCATAAGCTATTTTTCCTTTTCCTGCAGAACTTTTTATTTTAATTGACAGTAAACAATTGTTTGCTTAGTGCTCTGTGTACTTATCATTGTCACTGAATATTGGCTTGGTTTTATGTGTCTTTGTCACTGTGTTAATCCCAGTGAGCAAGCTAGCCTCCTGCTGGACAATTTCACCTGCTGGTTTGTCAGTTCCACTTTCCTGAAGGACTCTGCTCTGTAGTCTTCTTAAATGCGGCCCCTCACACTCCTGCTGTCCGTGGCTGGTGTTCAGCTGCCATCCTGGGATCTGCCCCTGCCGTCATCCTGGCAGTTCTCTTCATCTCTCTAGTTCCAGATCGTCTTCCCTAGCTTTCTGCCTCTTCTTGGTGTAACACATCCTCCATTAGCTTTCTCAGCAAGGGTGTCTAAGAGGTAAAACATGTTGAGACTTCACATGCATGAAAATGTTTTTCTCCTACCCAAACACTTAATGATAGTTTGTCTTGATGTTTTTTTCTTCAAATGAATTTTCTTTCATGATTTTGAAGGCATTGCTCCATTATCACATGATTTCTAGTGTTGTTAGTGAGAAGTCTGAAGCTGTCTTCATTCCCAGGTCTTCTGTGTGACCCATTCTTCTCCCCGCCCCCTCTGTTTTCTGAGGGTCTTTCTCCCCAGTGTTCTGATTTCAGTGTTTTGCCCTTGGGTGGGTTTATTTGTACCCATTGTGCTGGGTGTTTGTTGAATGTTTCAATCTGAAAACTCATGTTCTTTAATTCTGTGCTATTTTCCTGTAGTATTTGATGATTTTCTTCCACCTATATTATCTTTTCTCTCATTTTACAACATTTGTTCTTAGCTTCTGGATGTCCAAAGATGGTTTTAATTTCCTTATCCTTTTTCTCCTGTCGTCCATCCTTAAATTATTGTTTTGTTTTCTGTGAGATTCTCTAACATTTATCTTCCAACCCTCTTATAGACATGTTTTGTAATCATGTTCTTTATTTCTA
>SJYQ01003410.1:300679-323659 GCA_006410935.1 Redunca redunca | reverse complement strand
CACAATTCCATAATTTGCTTGTGTGTTTTGTTTATATTTCTTTTATATAGTTTTTCTTATTGATTTTAGGGAATATCTAATGTAGTATAGCTATTAACGCTTTGGGTGTTAAATATGAAGAAAACATTTTCCTCTAGTCTGACACTCTTCCCAGGTGGTACAGTGGTAAAGAATCTGCCTACCAGTGCAAGAGAAGCAAGAGGCTAAGTTCAATCGCTAAGTCAGGAAGATCGCCCGGAGGAGGAAATGGCAGCCCACTCAAGTATTCTTGCCTGGAGAATCACATGGGCAGAGAATCTGGTGGGCTACAGTCCTTGAGGTTGCAAGGAGTCAGACACTACTGAGTTGACTGAACACACATAGACTGACACTTGGCTTTTTTTTTTAATTGAAACGTTTATTGAGATATTTATAGACTCACATGCAGTAATAAGAAGCAATACAGAGAGGCTGTGTAGCCTTTATCAGGGGTGGCATTTTGCAAAACTACAGTGTAATATCATAGCGAGGATATCGACATTAATGAACAAACTTTGATGCAAATTCACCAGTGCATCAGCACAAGGCGCTTTCTTTTGCTTTTTATAAACACACACCTCCTTTCCTTTTTCCCCACTTGACTTTTTTTTAGTGTGTTTATCTTTTTATTTATTTTTGGCTGTGCTGGGTTTTCATTGCCGCGTGCGGGCTTTCTCCAGTCGCATCGAGCGGGGGCTGCTCTCCAGTTGCAGTGCATGGTCTTCTCCTGTGGTGGCTTCTCTTGTTGCAGAGCACTGCCGCTAGGTCGTGGGGTCTTCAGTCGCTGCAGAACCTGGGCTCAGTGGTTGTGGCTCCTAGGCTCTAAAGCACAGGCTCAGTGACTGTGGTGTGCAGGGTGTAGTTGCTCCGAGGCATCTGGGATCTTCCTGAACCAGGTATCGAACCTGTGTCTCCTGCATTTACAGGCAGATTCTTTACTCCTGAGCCACCAGGGAAGCTCCACCCTTGACTTTTAACATTGTTAGTATTGTACTTTGTCTTAGAGAAATTTTTGCTTTTTGAGGTCAAATCTGTTAATACTAATACTTTCCTTTCTCTGCTGCTTTTGCATTCTGAACTCAGAAAGTCCGTCCTTAGCCAAATATGTTTTCTTATCATTTCTTTTAATATTTGTAATTTATTTCCATATAGCCTTTTAGTCCATCTGGGATTTAGTTTTGAAGTTTATATGCATGGGGAAGGATAGATTAATTTTGTAGTTTCCTAAAGGATATAGAATTTAGAAAATAATCCAGCCTTTTTTATTTATTTGAAGTGTATTATTAATATAAACTAGATTGTCACCATTCATGGATCTATTTCTAGACAGTCTGTCCCTTTTCACTGATACAATTTTTTATTCATGCTCCATTAGAATTTCTTAATTGCTATAGCCCTTATAATACATTTTGTTATTTGGTAAGACTAANTAAGACTACCCCTAAACTTTTTAAAAATTGCCTTACTTGTAGATGTTCATTTTTATATGAATATTTAAAATAAGCTTTTCAAGTTTTATTACAAAAATTTCTTGGGTTTTTTACTGGTAGTCCATTGCATTTATGGATTAATTTGGGGAGAACTAGCTTCCTATCTACTTTTATATAGTTGAGGAGTTTTATAACAGCATAGTATATCATACTAATTAAGAACAGAGCTTTGGTAGTTAGATTGAGTTCAATTTATAGTTCTACCTGCTGTGTTTTTATGGGGAAGGTAGTTAACCTCACAGAGCCTCAATTTACTCATTTGTAAATGGTAATGATAGTAATGGTATTATATCACAGAGCTGTTGTGAAGATTAAACGATATATGATGTAAAAAGTGCTTAAATTCTTCTTTGGCACATTGTACGTACCCAGTAATTGCTAGCTATTATTATTTCTTCACTTAAGTCTTGTATATTTCTTGTTAGGTTTATTTTGGGGCATTTTCTGACTCTTATTAGCATTCAGATAAGACTTATTTTTTCTTCATTGCTTTTTCAAATTATTTGTTAGTTTACTGATGGTGAAGCATTGACTTTTTGCCTGTTGATTTTATATTTCATCATTTACTGAACTATTTTATTCTAATAGTTTTCAGTTAAATTTTATATGTATGTAGTTTTTATTTTTAAACAATGATGGTTTTATGTCTTCATTTCTATTGTTCATTTGCTAAGTCTTGTCTCTTTGTGACCCCATGAACTGCAGAATGCCAGGCTTCCCTGACCTTCACTATCTCCCTGAGTTTGTTCAAACTCACGTCCATTGAGTCAGTGATACCTTCCAATCAACTACTTATTATTTCTTTATTCCTTGTTTTAACTAATTAGCTAGTTAAATAGAAGTGGTAATAGCAGACATGCTTTTTTGTCTTGTTTTTGTTTTAATAGAGTTTTTTTTTTTTTACATTTGACTATTAGGTGTGATGATTATTCTAGTTAGTATTCCTTCAAATCAATGCCTTTTCAGCTTCAGGAAGGCAGTTATTTCTAGTTTATTGAGTTTCTTTTATTTTTTACATCAGAAAATGGATATTAAATTTTAGTCAATGCTTTCTGATATCTGTTGAAGTGATTTAGATTTGTTTTTCTCTTTTAATCTGTTAAGGCAATGTGTTATTATGTTAGAGTTTATAATGCTGAACCATCCTTGCTTTGTTCAAATAAACCCAACTAGTTTATGATGTATTATTCACTGTGTTAATTTTGCTAGTATTTTATTTAATGTTTCTTTGTCTCTGTGTTTACATATGAGACTGCCTATAATTATGCTTTTATTATCCTTATCTTACTATTGGTGTATAGTCTATAGTAGAANCTTAGATTTTCAAATTTGTTGATATGGAGTTTTATGTAAAATATTCTTTTTTTAATTGAAATATAATTGTTTTACAGTGTTGTATTAGTTTCTGCTGTACAACAAGGTGAATCAGTTACGGAGTGAAAGTTGCTCAGTCGAGTCTAACTCTTTGCAACCCTAGGGACTATACCAGTCCATGGAATTCTCCAGGCCAGAATACTGGAGTGGGTAGCCATTCCCTTCTCCAGGGGTTCTTCCCAACCCAGGGACTGAACTCGGGTCTCCTGCATTGCAGATGGATTCTTTACCAGCTGAGCTGCAAGGGAAGCAGCTATATGTATATGTGTATCTTCTCCCTCTTGAGCCTCCCTCCCAATCCCCCACCAATCCCACCCCGCTAAGTCATCCCAGAGCGCCAAGTTGAGTTTCCTGTGCTATACAGCAGCTTCCCACATACGGCAGTGTATATATGTCAGTGTTACTCTCTTCATTCATCCCACCCTCTCCTTCCCACCCTGTGTCCACAAGTCTGTCTCATCATCTGTGTCTCTATTCATGCCTCACAAATAGGTTCATCAATACCGTTTTTCTAGATTCCATATATATGCATAATTATATGATATTTGTTTTTCTCTTTCTGACTTACTTTACTCTATATGACAGACTCTAGGTTCTGCCACCTCACTAGAACTGATTCAAATTTGTTCCTTTTCATGGCTGAGTAATATTGCATTGTATATAAGTATAACACATCTTCTTAATCTGTTCATTTGTTGCTGAGCATTTAGGTTGCTTCCATGTCCTGGCTATTGTAAATAATGCTGCAATGAACATTGGGGTGTATGTGTCTTTGTGAATTACATTTTCAAATTGTGAAGGCTTAATTGCTCCTGTAGCATTTTTCCCTTTTTGTAGGGGCTAGGATCATATGACCATTTCATCTGGTCTGTTATGCATGTGATTTCCTTGTACCCATGTTGCTTTCAGTTACTTATTATCTTCTTAACATATTCAACCCTTATGATAAAATGGAAGAAAGCATGGACTCTTGTCACAGATTCATGGCAAAAAAAAGGCATGTCATGGAATTGACTGCCATCAAAAGGGCCTTTCATACCCCTGAATCCATCACAGTTCCAGATCTCAGGCAACTAGAGGAACCCATCCGACAAAGCAGTTCTAAAAGCAATGGTATGGTAGAGAGTCACAGAGTTGAAATTTTGTACTAAGTAATGTTTTGAAATTAGGTGACATATTGTCAGTGTATTTCTAAATTGACAGTCATTGGGCAGCATTCTGTAATGTCTCCAGTTTATGTCTTAACTGAGCTGCCTGGGAACACATTAAACGTTACAGCTTCAAATTGTTATAATGTGCTTCTTACTGTACTATGGTTATTGTAGAAGCACTTTCATTACTTTGAGAAGCTTATAACTTTCCTTTTAAATTACCTCTTTGAGTTGACATTTCTCTTAGGTATAATCTACCCTAAGGTTAAATTTGGTTATCCCCTTTATAGTTCAGAAATTAAACTAGTTAAAAATCTTTATGCACTTCTGTATATTCAAGATAATTTAGGCTTTGTTAGTTTCAACTTCAAAAAATCTTCAGAGATTTTTTTAGGGACTTTGGCAGTAAATTTAGAAAAGTGTCTTGGTTATAACATATGTTTTCATGAGTAGAAATATGGCACCTCTGAGATATTCCAGAAGGGATCTAACTTAGTCCAGTATAGAAAACGAAGATCATGGTATCCAGTCCCATCACTCCATGGGAAATAGATGGAGAAACAGTGGAAACAGTGTCAGACTTTAGTTTTGGGGGCTCCAAAATCACTGAAGATGGTGATTGCAGCCATGAAATTAAAAGACAGTTACTCCTTGGAAGGAAAGTTATGGCCAACCTAGACAGCATTATTAAAAAGCAGAGACATTATTTTGCCGACTAAGGTCCGTCTAGTCAAGGTTATGGTTTTTCCAGTAGTCATGTATGGATGTGAGAGTTGGACTGTGAAGAAGGCTGAGCGCTGAAGAATTGATGCTTTTCAACTGTGGTGTTGGAGAAGACTCTTGAGAGTCCCTTGGACTGCAAGGAGATCCAACCAGTCCATTCTGAAGGTGATCAACCCTGGGATTTCTTTGGAAGGAATGATGCTACAGCTGAAACTCCAGTACTTTGGCCACCTCATGCGAAGAGTTGACTCATTGGAAAAGACCCGGGTTGGGGGCAGGAGGAGAAGGGGATGACCGAGGATGGCATCACTGACTCGATGGACGTGAGTCTGAGTGAACTCTGGGAGTTGGTGATGGACAGGGAGGCCTGGCGTGCTGCAGTTCATGGGGTCGCAAAGAGTCGGACACGACTGAGCGACTGAACTGAACTGAACCTGGATTTTAGAGTCATTTTCTGAACTGTGGAAGGATACCCCACTCCAATATTCTTGTCTGGAGAACCCCATGGACAGTATGAAGAGGTAAAAAGATATGATGCTGAAAGATGAGCCCCCCAGGATAGGAGCTATCCAGTATACTACTGGGGAAGAGTGGAGTGTGATTACTAATCCTCCGGTAAGAATGAAGCAGCTGGGCCAAAGCAGAAATGATGCTCAGTTGTGGATGTGTCTGGTGGTGAAAGTAAAGTCCGATGCTGTAAGGAACAATATTGCATAGCAACCTGGAATGTTGGTTCCATGAATCAAGGTAAATTGGAAGTGGCCAAGCAGGAGATGGCAAGATTGAACATTGGCATATTAGGAATCAGTGAATTAAAATGGAAGGTAATGGGCAAATTTAACTCAGGTGACCATTATATCTACTACTGTGGGCAAGAATCCCTTAGAAGAAATGGAGTAGCTCTCATAGTCAACAAAAGTCTGAAATGCAGTACTTGTGTGCAGCCTCAAAAATGATAGAATGATCTCAGTTCATTTCTAAAGCAAACCATTTAACATCATAGTAATCCAAGTCCATGCCCCAACCACTGATGCCAAAGAAGCTGAATGGTGCTATGAAGACCTACAAGGCCTTCTAGAACTAAGACCAGAAAAAAGTTGTCTTTTTCATCAAAGAGGATTGGAATACAAAAGTTGTAAGTCAAGAGATAAATGGAGTAACAGGCAAGTTTAGGCCCTGGAGTACAAAATGAAGCAAGGCAAAGGCTAACCGAGTTTTGGCAAGAGAGCATGCTGGTCATAGCAAACACCCTTTTCCAACAACCCAAAGAATTGATACTTTTGAATTGTGGTGTTGGAGAAGACTCTTGAGAGTCTCTTGGACTGTAAGGAGATCAGATCAAACCAGTTAATCCTAAAGGAAATCAATCCTGAATATTCATTGGAAGGACTGATGCTGAAGCTGAAGCTCCAATACTTTGGCCACCAGATGCAAAGAGCTGACTCATTGAAAAAGATCCTGATGCTGGAAAAGACTGAAGGAAAATGGAGAAGGGGACAGCTGAGGGTGAAATGGGTAGATAACATCACCAACTCAATGGACATGAATTTGAGCAAACTCTGGGAGATAGTGGAGGACAGAGGAACCGGGTATGCTGCAATCCATGAGACTGCAAAATGTCAGATCCAACTTAGCAACTGAAAAACAACAGAGACTCCTCTGTTGTTCATTCTAAATTAAACCAAGAAGTCCTGAATAATTTTTACTTATTTGACAAATACTTATTGATGAGGATGATAGCCTCATAGAGAATACAGCCTGACGGGGATACAGTAGGTAAACAGGCAGTGACAAGACTAAGTGGTGTGCATGCATGCTCAGTAACTTCATTTGTGTCTGACTCTTTCTGACCCTGTGGACTGCAGCCCGCCAGGCTCCTCTGTCCATGGAATTCTCCCACTCCAGTGGGTTGCCATGCCCTCCTCCCAGGGGATCTTCTCCACCCGAGGATCAGACCCAGGTCTCCTGCATTGCAGGCAGATCCTTTACTGCTGAGTCACTGGGAAGCCCAGGGGCTCTGAAAAGGAGGCACAGAAGGAGGGAAGCGCTGGAAGAGGATGATTCACCCAATGTTGGGGAGTGAGGGAAGGCTTTGACAGCAAATGACATCTCCTGAAGCGTGAAGAGGAGGTAACTGAAAATGGCCAATGAATTGAAATGTGCCAAGGCTTGAGGATTATAAAGCTTGATCCCATATCTGGAGAAGTCAGTAGCCCTGAATGGCTAGACTGAAGCTGGCGGGAGATCAGGCTAGAAAATTAAGTGGGGTCAGGGTCATGAAGGACCTTAAGAATCATATAAAAGCATTTGAAAATCACATTGATTGGCCTATTTCATATACAGATTTCCTATTTAGCCTTCTTTTTATATCACTGAAACATCATAATAGCATAAGAATTATTGCCATTCTGTTAGTCACAAGTGAATGGGAAGTTAATATTAAAAGGTTTGTTTACAAGATTGACCCTTGGCTGGCTTCTGAGAACTTAGCTAGTAAACAGTCCCCCATCACTGATACAGAACTTTCTCTAACAGATAAAGGTGGCTCACTGTGTGCAGACCGTGCAAATAACCTGATTTATGCTGAAGATCTACATTATTTCTGGGACTCTGGAATTTTAATACATGCTAGGCAGAGGGTGCTTATATGGCCAGCCCCAGGGAAAAAACAAAGACAGAAACAGCAAACAAAGACAAAAAAAACCTTGAGTACTCACTCTCTTAACGGGCTTCCCTAGGCAGAAGCATCACACACATGTTGCTACATATTCATAGCTGCAGAAGAGTACTGTCTGTGTAACCCTTCATGAGAGGGAGAGAACATGAGAAAGCCAGGCAAAGATTCTTCCAGACACCATTATCTTTTCTGTAAGAGTTCCTGTATATCCTTATACATCTCCATGATAAATCTTAGCCTTGAGCACAGTTATATGCTAAGTCCTGTAAGACTTTCTAGTGCATTCCCCTCGTCACAGAGGAAGGGCTTGAGGATCCCCTACACACATGCTGTGAATGTTCATTGAATATTTATTGAATGAGTAGAAAATGACCTATTAAGAGGTAGAAGGATTCGTATCCTTATATTTGTGTGATGTTTTTTTAATCAAAACTTGTCTAACTCAGTTTGATCTCTTACCATATTTCTCAAATTCTCAAACTTGGCTCTGAATTACTTTTGACTTTTACCTTCAAATGACAGAGAAGTGCTAGCTTTGAGGAAAGTTAAAAGAATGCTTCTAGCTGTAGGGGCAATTTCAAATTAGGAAATCCAGAAAGGATTTGAATAATGGGAAAAGTACTCAGAATTTTTATAGTGTCCCAGGGTGACTTTTTTTTTTTCTTGACAGGTGAGGACTTAACTTGCTTGTGCAGCTTCTGGTATACTAATAATCAACTTCATTATTGCAGTGCTATTATACCTTCATGCACACGGCCTTTCTTGTCACGTTAAAGCTACACTCATATTTGCCATTTAAAGACCACTGCAGTTAACCTTGGGTTTCCCTGGTGGTTCAGATGGTAAAGAATCTGCCTGCAATGCAGGAGACCCACATTCGATCCCTGGGTCAGGAAGATCCCCTGGAGAAGGAAATGGCAATCCACTCCAGTATTCTTGCCTGGAGAATCCCATGGTCAGAGGAGCCTGGCAGGCTACAGTCCATGTGGTTGCAAAGAGTCAGACACAGCTTAGTGACTAAACAGCAGCCATGACTAGATACTTTTACATAATTAATATTGGGAAATTCTACTGAAGGCTTACTTTAAAAGAATTTATTTTTAAACAATTAATAGATTTATAATGAGCTTCAGATCCTGCCTGGAGGAACTTACAACCAACCAGGAAATCCTTAGACTGCAAGCCTGTGAGCTTTGTCGTCATTTTTATAAATTCCTTAGAGTTCCGTTCTTTCTCACTGAGTAACTGCCAACATTGTGACCCATTGAGCAGCAACACCCCCACCCAGACAGGCTTTATGTTTCTTTTCCATCAGCTTGCCTCCCTCTGGACTGAGATGGGATTGTAAAAATGACAGGGTTACTACTCCTTGCTTTCTGTTTGTGCGTTATAGGCTTCATGGCAGTCTTTTCTTGGACCTAGTAGATGAAAAGTGCTACTTCTTCAGCATGGCTAGGCCTTTTTTGATCTTTATTTCTTGTCTATTTGGAGAAGATTTACAGTTTGTAAATATACTTGAATTCTGAAGGTTCCTGGAGTTGTTGATATACGGCAACACAAAGACTTCTCAACACCATGCGGTTTTACAAGAGCAGTTTTCTTCGTAGGCTGTTTACGTTGTTCTGCTTCAATTTCATTGCCTTTCCATCCTTTACTTTTCTCTTTTTATTTTTCGCTTCCATTGTTGGATTCCTCCCTTCAACTGTCCATTAATATTTATTTTAGTCCTTATGTTAATACTTATTTCAGTTATAGAATGAAGTTTTATGTTTCTTGTTCATAATTTTCAAGGCAAATTAAACATTTTATTGTATTTCTCTCTGCATAGTCACTTCATGGAAATGTATTTCATTCATGTGGGCCTAGATTCTTTTTGTTACGCTTAAGCAAGGGAATTATTTTGTTTATTTGATGTGATTTTGTCCTTCTGGGCTGATAGTTTTAATGAAAAGTATCTTTTCTGTTGCTGATATAAGTCTGTGTGTGTGTGTCAGTTGCTCAGTCGTGTCTGACTGCGACCCCATGAACTGTAGCCCACGAAGCTCCTCTGTCCAAGGGATTCTCCCAGCAGGAGTACTGGAGTAGGTTGCCATTTCCTTCTCCACTGATGTTAAGTCTGCTGCTGCTGCTACTGAGTCACTTCAGTCGTGTCTGACTCTGTGCGACCCCATAGATGGCAGCCCACCAGGCTCCCCCATCCCTGGGATTCTCCAGGCAAGAACACTGGAGTGGGTTGCCATTTCCTTCTCCAATGCATGAAAGTGAAAAGTGAAAGTGAAGTCACTCAGTTGTGTCCGACATTTTGCAACCCCATGGACGTTAGCCCATTAGGCTTCTTTGTCTAGGCAAGAATGCTGGAGTGGGTTGCCATATCCACCTCCAGGGGCTCATCCCAACCCAGGTCTCCTGCATTGTGGGCAGTTCTAATCTAAGTGTAGGTTATTCAGGTAAGCCCTTGTATTTAGGGGTCTGTGCGTGTTATAAGATTTGCTGGTATTTATCATGTCATTAGGTTTAGGAAAAAACTTTCTGGAGTTGCTAGTTGTAATCATTATGACTTGGTAGTCTTATTTTTTTCTTCTCACATAATGTCATTATTATATTCAATTATTTTCTTTCCTAGTTTTCCAGAGAGGTGGTCATTCAGAGCCTATACATCTGTTCTATATTTTGATCCTTGGATGAGAATATTCATTCAGGCCAAAAGAGTTAAAACAAAATACCTATGCTATTGCCTCTACAGACCCAGGTAATTCACCTTCATTCAATTGTGTTCATAGAGTTTTCATTTGTAAAATACCCCCCGACCCCAATTGTTAATTTGATTGGAAAAGTTTTACAATGGCAAATAAAATTTGAACTGTATTCTGGAAGGTTTGCTGAAGAGTAATTATATGAAACAAATATTTGGTCATAAAAGCAATATGGTGTAGTAAACACTCTCAGTCAGATTGTCCTCCTCAAGTAGGAATTTGTTATTTACTGCACTGAGTCCTAGGTGCTTTGATTGTGATAGGTTCTATTTAAAAAATTCAGTTCTCTTACATTTTCTTTTTATACAATGTATTTGAACTATTAAATCATATACATATCTGTATGTGTATATTTTATATATAGAAAGAATATATGTATAAATGTGCATCTAATTCATTTATATTTTAGCATAAGCTTTTTTTGAGCTTATATTTGCCTATTGTATAACTTAACCTTGTACAAATATGTGTGCAATCAAGGCAGTCTTTTTTAGAGTGTGATATGTGGGTGGTCATTCATTTATTTACTAAACATTTATCAAAACCTTCTGTGAGTCTGAGATTGTGTTAGAAAGATAAGATTAGCTCTAGCTTTCAGTTTACTATCTACTGGGAGGAACATTTAATGCTTGTACACTGTGTGTGTGTGTGTGTGTGTGTGTGTGTGTATCATTATTTAGAAATAAATAAATGTCAGAACTGGATAAGAACTCAAATTTTCTTACTCTGAATTCTTTATCAATTCAAATTCCATGCTCCTTCCCCAACAGCACACTAATTCTATATAATAGACCCACATTTGTTATGTTGTCTTATTTTCTTGAAAAAGTAGTTGCTGTCCTGAGGCCTTGCAATCACTCATGTCAATACTGATATTAAAAACTGTGGACCTCTGAATTGAATGAGCTGACCACACACCAATGGATTCCTCAAAAACTTTACTTTTGATTTCTGATTATACTGCAGGTCATATTTTGAAAAATGAAGTATATGAAGCCTGAGACTTACTCTATAAATCTGTTTGTTCCCTAATTCGTATCAAAGTGATACTTATTTTCATCAGCCTCATTCTTCTGGGAAGTACCAAGAGTCTTCTGGATCAATCAATATAGCTGATCTTTTCAAATTAAATTATTTCTCTCTCAGGGAGTTTGGGTACAAAATGGTTTAAGCCAATGGAAAATGTGGGTTTGTCTCTATTTTCTGGGGAAATTTTATTAAATTGAATTTTGTCTACCTAAATTACTTAAATCAAGTGATGGCTGTTTCCCATCCTAGTGTATTTTTTAAACGCAGGTTTCATTGTACTATTTTTAGATATATCTTACCAGGAATAGATATAATATAAATATTTATTTTATTCCTTAAAAGATACTTAAGGCGGCTTGAACCTTTGCCATGTGTTACACGGGGCTCTGATAAACTGTTAAATCTGATATTTGGTATCTACACTAAGGACAGATTTAATTTTCCATGGCTTTATCCCTTAGCCTTAACTTTCTCTCCATTTGCCTTATTTACTTGCATATTATTTTCCTCACAGGTTCTCTAGTGGCAAAAGTTTTATGTAAGAAATATGTGAAGTTCTATCCTTGTTATCTCACTACTTGTGGGGTCACCCTTACTTTATTTCTTCCCTGAAAGGCACTCTATCTCTAATGGCCATATCAGAACAAATTAAAAGCTGGGAATGACCCTATGTGACCAGAATAGAAATGTTTAAAATATATTAAAATGTTTAAATACTCTGTCCACTTGACCACCCAAGCTCCAGTATACTTCTAGAAATGAACACTGGATATTATTTGTAAGAATACATATCTATACATCAGTCATTTCTCTGTGCTTTTGTTGCAAACACAAAAAAGAACATTGGATTTTAGCTGTGTGGATTGACTTATAATTACTGGAGCTTCTTTACCCCAGTGTCTCTAACAAGTTAAAAAAGGGATTGAGGGGTATTTTTAATCCCTTAATCATATTCTGTTCAGTATATTTATCAATAATTTGGATAAAAAGCAATTTTGAATACATAATTGACCCTTAACTGGGAGGAATACCTTATATCAGGCACAATATGAATATGAGTTGAAGTACAAAAGATAAATGTAATATAAATACATACAGTCCTGAATTTAGATTTTTTAAATCTATTTGTGTTAATATATTAATACTAGACTGGATACTGATTTACATGAAAAAACTAGGTATTTTCATTGACCACAAGCCTGATACAAGCTGATAGGATGATGGGGTTGCTGAAAATGTTTATGGAACTTAGTGAACAGAACAAGATGTTAATAAACTCTGTCCTGCTTACACCATGTCTGGAGGGTGATGTTCAGATGAGGATGCTTTAGAAGGGAAGGGGACTTCCTGGCTCATAGTAAGGTAACTATTGGGTAGGGGCTAATTAATGGAACTGAGCATCATGTTGTGAATGAGAGAAGAGGAAGTGAAAACTTGAAAGGCTGCCGTGTGATGGTTGGAATTCTAGAGGGCAGAACTTGAATGGCTGGGTAGAAGTAAAAGACTAGCTCAGCGTGAGAGTGTTGTGCTATTTTTTTGCAGAGACACACAGATTACCTTTTCCACTGATGTTTAAGATAAAGATACTCAGAGAAGTCACAGAGCAGGGCACCATACAGCGTGCTCGCTGTTGCTTTTGTCTCAGTGTTTTCTCCATGGCTGGGGTGTTCTGGAGAACTGAAGCAACAGCCCAGTGTTGTTCAGGTTACACCTGAGCTCTATTGAGCTGACTTTGCCGTGTATATTTAGTATTTGCTTCATAAAGGGTGGATTTTCCACCATCAAATTCAAAGCTTCCTTATTGGACAGAGTCTAGGGACAAGACAAGAGTTTGGGAAGGTTTGATCCCTCGCATAGCTTCCTTTGATTGAAGCAGTCCCTGGACCAGTTAGCAGAATACAAAATCCCGTATGTCCAGGATGGGAAGTTTAGTTTCTCCAGACACATGACATAAGATATAATACACCAACTCAGAGTTGTGAGTGTGGCATGAAATTAATGAAGCAGTGAAAGGCACTCTCATTCAAGATGAGGACAAATTTGTCCCTAAAAGAGCCTAGATTGTAGAAAGAATTATTGCTTAGGTAAGAATTTCAGCTAGGTGATTTCTTTACATTTTTTAATGTAAAGATTTTAGAAGTCTTGGGATCTTACATACTGTTTATCTATATACAGACAAGCTAATACATGGCTGTATTATTTGATCTTCAGCAACAGACATTACTGATTTCCTTTGGCTTTGGCTTCTCTAGGTTTAGTAGAGAAATAACTGTCAGATTTATGCGGGCATTAAATCTCTGCACATTAGGACTAAGGAAGGACACTTTTGAAAGCTCCTTAAGGGAGATAGAGCCAAAGTATCTGTTTGAAGGTCTCCATTCCTCATTATCACTGTTTTGCTGTGGATTCGTAGCAATGAAAGGAGCCCAAATGGTATGGAGTTGGAGTCCCCCATTTTCACAGGAGCAGCATGATCCTCAAAGATATTCAGGGACATTGAGTTTGTGGTCTGCTGTTGAATATCCTGCAATGCTGTGCTTCTGGGACAGTCTTCATTTTTTAGGGATATTCCCCAGCTGCTCACCTCCTACCCCCTGGGACAGACTAACAGTGTTTTGAAAGTGTCTCTTTTGTAAACTGTGCATCTTATGTATTCCTTCATGAGTTTGTATTATCTTAAACCATTTAATCTTTCAATATCTGAAAGCAGTTGAAAGCAAAATGTGGATCAGTGACACTCTGAGTTTTGATTTTGCCTTTCACTAGTTGTGGACGTTCAGCAGTTGCTTAAACCTGACACTTCTCCACTATGTATTGAAAAGTCCCCTCTCCCTCAGGGTGGTTGAAAGGATTAAAATAAAAATATGTTTATTTTAAACATAATGCTCAGCATAGTTCCCACACATTTGTGAATAGACAGAGATTCATGGACTGAGGGGTTTTGGATGACTATTTTAGACAGAAAATTAGGGAAGTTACTTTTTAAAGTAAAGAGCTTTTGAGCAGACAGCTGAACAAACTGAGAAAGTGAAGATATCTAACACTGTATAAGCAAATCACCTGCAGATTGAGTGACTTAATAATAAAGTAGCCATCTGTTATTGCTCAATGTCTGTGGGTCAGTAATTTGATAGTGGTTTTGTAGGGTAGCTTTGTTTTGGGATCTCCCATGACGTTAACAAGAGATTTTGGCCAGGATTGCTATGGAGCTTGATGGGAAGTAGAAAGCACGCTTCCAAACTGGCTGACTCCCATGGCTGGCTGGCACTTTGGTACCTCTTTACCTCGACCACTACACAGGACTGCCTGAGTATTTGTACAGGGATTGGTTTTCACTGGAGTGTGCAATTCGAGAGAACAGAGTAGAAACTGCAGTCTTTTTGATGCTAGGCTCAAGAGTCATGTACCATCACTTCTTCCATATTTTGGTCACACAGATTCAGTGTGGGAGGGGACTACATAAAGGCATGAATACCAGGAAGTAAGAACCATTAGAAGACATCTTGGAGGGTGGGTTCTACTGTGAATCATATAAGAATTTTATGGGATGATGTTTCCAGGAAGAGAAGAACAGCTCGTAGAGGCAGGGGGAAAGGATAGCAGAGCTAGAGCTTGGTGATGGAAAAGAGGTGAGGAGGATGGTGGCAGGCTCTGTAGGGCCTGACCAAAACGGCAATAAGAGGCATTTGTATTGAGAATGTAAAGTCTTGTAAGAAGAATTACATTACTTAATTCATTATTTTAGAGGATTACTGTGGCCGCTTAGTAGAGAATTGATTTTATGGGGCAAGAAGGGAGGAAAGGAGATTAGTAGAATACCATTACTGTATTCTAGGTGAGAAATAACAGTGGCTTGAGCTGAGGTGGTAATGGTAGAAGTAATGGAACATGTTTAGATTACATGTGTCTAGATTATCTTTAGATGGTAAAGATAAGAGTCCACAAGACCTCCTGACGGACTGGATGTGACATGAAGACAAGGAGCCATGAAAGCCTAATGATATGGGAGGTGTGCATGTGGGGGTCAGGGAGAATGGTGATGGAGTTCTTTCCACTTGTACTGGACATACTAAGTTTGAAAGGGTGTCATATCTGACACCCAGGTCTCGCTGTCAGCATCATATGAGCCAGAAAATTCTTGATCATTCCTCATTAGATGTTTTGATAAATAATGTAGGACTATAACAGTTTTATAGTGTGACTAATCAGGCAAACTTGTACTTAAAAAGAAAATAATTATGGTTGTGAGTACTATAATGTTGCGATTCATAACTGTGGGCTGATTTTTTCTGCACAATTAGAAGTTTAGAACTTTAATTTTCTTGTAGTCTGTTTTTTCAATTTAAAATTTAAAAAATACTTTGTTTTGTATTAGCCAACATGTTTTGGACCAATTTTATGAGCATCAAAAACCAATGAAAATTTAAATTTTTGCAGGTGATTCTGATTAAAACAGTCACTCAAAGTGCTGTATTATGCTACAGTCTATAGTTTTGCCACATAAAGTCTTAAAAATTACTCAATATTTTTTCATATTTTGATTTCTCTTTAGGGATTTATTTCTCTCTAGGGGATATGATTCCATTTTGCTCCTAAAATAGTAACATTTATTAATTAAAACTCAAACAGGGGCTTCCCTGGGGTAAGAATTCACCTGTCAATGCAGGGGACACATGTTCGATTCCTGATCAGGGAGGATCACGCAGGCCGCTGGCCAACTAGGCCCATGTGTCACGCTACTGAGCCCACACACCACTTGCCGCACCTAGAGAAAGCCCATGCATAGCAACAAAGACCCACCACAGCAAAAAAATAAATTAAAAAAAAACCTCAAACAGTACAGAGTTAGTTACTGGAGAAGATCAAATAACTAAAAGACTCCTTTGCCACTTGTCATTCAGTCTGTGCTCCAGCAATCTGTAATCTCCCCAAAGGAGAATCTCTGCCTGGAGTTTAATAAATACCCTCCCAGTTCATCTTCTGCGTATTTACACACACATAAACCACACACACAATTTTTAAACATAAAATTATATAACTTTTTTTTTTACTTTACAAAAGTTCTCTGGAAATCTTTCTTTGGCACTGTTAGATACACTGTATAGTACCTGTGGTTTAACCACTTATTGATGTATAGTTAGGTTTCATGGTTTTCATTGTGTGTGTGTGTTAGTTGCTCAGTTGTGTCTGACTCTTTGTGACCCCATGGACTGCAGCTTGTCAGGCTCCTCTGTGCCTGGGATTCTCCAGGCAAGAACACTGGAGTGGATTGCCATTCTCTTCTCCAGGGAATCTTCCCAACCCGTGGATCGAACCTGGATCTCATGCCACCAGACAGTAAAGCAGTGTTTTCACTGTTACAGTGCTAAACTGGATATGCTTGGGCATCATTTGACATATGCATATTTATGCTCAAATATGATTATTTCTGTAGAACGGATTACAGAAGTAAATTATGAGTCAGAAGATAGATACACTGTTAATTTTGAGGAGTCCTGTTAATCTACCCTCTGAGAAGCAGAGACCAATTTATTTTTACACCAACAGTTGTGTAAGTGAGCTTTTGTGTGGTTGCAAATCCATATGTGTTATTAATAGTATTTTCTTATTTTATTTTTGCCATTCTAAGGAACAAAACTTTTATTATTTATTTTTTATTGTGTTAGTTTTCATTTTCCCTCAATTCTTTTCATTGACCTTATGTTTTTAAGCTCTTTTAGAAAGAAAATATTCAATAAATTGATTTATATAAAAAGTGGACATAAGCAAAACATTTGAATGCAGTTTCATTGATGGAAGAAAGTAGGGATGTAGAAGGTGAAATGTGTGAGGAAGAGTGGAGACATAAAATGAGGCAGAATGGGCAGAGAAAGAAGGCAGAAACAAAGTGAAAACAGAGACCACAACCTCCAGTGTGGGCAGAGATCAAGTATATTCAGAGTTTGGGAGATGGTGTTGAAACCATTCTAACCACTGAGAAATTAGAAGCCCAGTTCTACAGGGGACACCATTCCCTTGCAGGGAATGTCGCAAGGACTGAGGAGAACTGGATGGATTCGGTTCTTTTTCCTCCAGTATTACTCTGATTCTCAGGAGCATTTTTATCTTCAGGAGACCACGAGTAGGAAAAAATAATGTGTGAGGCTGATGGGGGCTTATGATTATGGATGGGGATTTGAACAAAGATTCATTCTTTTATGAGAACAGGCAGATTTGCTACACCAGATTTACAAAATCATATATATTTCGTAGCTTTCTTTAACTGTTGTGAGCAGTGTGTGGGTGGGAGGGGGGCGGTCACTCAGTTGTGTCCGACTCTTTATGACCCCATGCATTGCAGCCTGCCAGTCTCCTCTGTCCATGAAATAATAAAATTTAAACCATCATCTGAGCTGTACACATTATCTGACAGGTTATCTCAATGACCCACGCCATGAAGAGAGAGCATTTTTTTGTTTTTGTTGTTTAAAATTAAGCACTAATGCACAGTTGGCACCTTTTATGCCACCTATATTTTCTTGTCTGTAAAGATGTAGTCTCTAAAAATGCTTGAGTAGTGTAATTCACATCATCTTTGAAGGATTACCTCATGGTTCAGTTTCTCCTTAATTTCATTTTGATTTTTTAAATAAAGATTCGATTTAAGTGATTCAAATAAAAATAATTATGTGATTAATACATGATTTTGTTTTAAAAAGCAAATGATAATTCCAGTATATAGTGGTCAATGATTTCCTACTTTAAAACTTAGATTTTGTTGTTCTCTAAATGTAACAGAGACTGATTTGAAATACACCTAGGTTATGACTTAAATGAACAATGCTTATTGTAAAAGAAAATCAGGGGAACAAATTGAGAATTGCTTTACCTTAGATTCTTATGAGTGTTCCTTTCTTGTACTAACTGTGTAAATCTTCTTGGAAAATGAACATTGAAGTCAGAGGTAAGGATACACAGTTATTATAATTTGAATTGTTCATTAAACCATTGCAGTAGATGAATTTAGGATGTCATTTAGTGAGGTTTTTTGTTTTTATTAATTTTTTTAGCATTAAGCCTTTTTGTAGGTAATTAGGCACACTTCCACAAGTTTTTCAGATTTTTAAAAGAAAAAGAACTGATTCAATTACTCATTTTATTTCATATTCCCAATGTATATTACCTCTAAAATACATACTAATATTTCCTTTATACCATATATCTAATAGACACAACTTATAAGGTGTTTATTAGGTAAAACACATTCTATTAAGTCAATTTACTATGAAGCAGCATTATTCTAAGTTCTTTAGCTATGCTGATATCTTTAATTCTCTTAACAGTCCTGTGAGACAGACATCACTGTTTTTATCTCAATTTATAGATAAGGAAATGGAACCACAGAAAATGAAGTCATTTGCCCAGTCTTTTGTAATTTGTACTCCTAGTAAGGGACAAACAAAGGCTTTTAACTCAGATAGAAGGGGCTCCAAGTACCCCAAATCTTGATTAATCATGATGATGTTCTGTCCAGAGTATATCTATACAGCCTCTGTTGAGATAATGGAAGAGTCTTAAAACAAACAGACTCCAGCTAACAGCCATGTAAATTATGTGTGACCTGTTTGTATTGTGAAGAATTTGCACGACTGCTTACATTGTTTAAAAACCAGAGCATAGAAAAGCAATTCTAGATCAAGCTCTGATTCAAAAACCAGTGATATTAGCCTAGATTCTAGGGATTGGTCAACTTTTTCTATAAAGGGCCTGAGAGTAGGTATCTGGACATATTCAATCTCTTTTTCATATTTTAATTTTTTCCTTTTTTTAAAATCCTTTAAAATGGAAAAAAAAAAAATCTTAGATCTTAGGCTATAATAGAAACAAGCTGCTGGCTTAATTTGGCCCATGAGCAGTATTTTGCCCATTCCTGGCATAGACTCATTGGGCATATATATATTAATAGATTTAGACTCTTTCCTCTGCATGAACAAATTTCTCTTTTTACATGTTTTAAAATGTTTTGGCTTCAAAAGATGTTCTAGAATTCTCCATCTACCTCTCACTGTCTTTCTAAACCTTGCCTTATCAGAGAATTGTAAGCTTCTAAGTCTACATGGATATGAGAGGCAAAAGTTATAGAATGAAGTATACAGAGCTTTGAGTATTCTCAGACCAAATATTGATCTGGAGTTTTTGTATGATGACTTAAACCAGCATTTAAAATCCTTATTCCAGGAATCCTCTATTATAGAAAATCATAGTTTCAGCTGCTTTCAGAGAACCTCTGATTCTGCAGAGCCTTTCTCATCTCTATTTTGCTCACTTTGAGTGAGGAAAAGTAAATATATACATTTCTTTCTCTGTGATTGTTCTACAGTATCTTTGCTTTCAGTAAAACCCTGAACCTTGAGAATAGGCTTCTTGAGCAATAAATTAGAAAAATGTTTTAGTAGTTTAAAATGATACATCAATGTGTGTTTTTGAGCATTTCAGTTAGAAATAATTGTTTACGGAGAGGGAGAAGCAGTTTACCCAGTATCAGTGATGCTCTGGGTAAGAAGGATGGGTATATTAACCAGAAACTTTGATAATGAAGCAGTTCAATAGAAAATTTTCTTTTTAAGAAAATTATCACATTTTACATGTTTAAGTGAATATTTGTGGGGGCAGAGATTTTCCTGTCTCTCTCCTGAAGTTTCCCTACAGAAACAAAATTGCTGAGTATTACAAAGCAAGGAATTTTTCTTAGTTATAAACTTTGCTGATTTAACAGCTGAATGTAACTTACTTGATGAATTTTTCTGAATAATAATGTATCTCTGGAGTATATAGTCTTCTTAGAGAATATTTTTGCATTGTGAACTTTAAAATGATAATCTGACTTGATTATGTTCTTTCCTATTTTATTTCAGAAAGTATATGTATGTCACATCTTCTTTTAAAGGAGCATTTAAATGTGAAGTTAAAAAGGCAGAAGAAGCAGTAAAGAGAGGTATGTAATTACTTGTGGCCTGTATCATTATTGTTATATGGCCTACATCATTATTGTCGATTTAATCAGCAAACATTCATTGAGCAATTATTCTGAGACATAACGCTGCACTGTGTGGATCACAACAAACTGGAAAATTCTTAAAGAAATGGGAAAAGCAGACCACCTGACCGGCCTCCTGAGAAATCTGTATGCAGGTCAGGAAGCAACAGTTAGAACTGGACATGGAACAACACACTGGTTCCAAATCCGGAAAGGAGTACATCAAGGCTGTATATTGTCACCCTGTTTATTTAACTTATATGTAAAGTACATCATGAGAAATGCTGGGCTGGATGAAGCACAAGCTGGAATCAAGATTGCCGGGAGAAAGATCAATAACCTCAGATATGCAGATGACACCACCCTTATGGCAGAAAGCTAAGAGCTAAAGAGCCTCTTGATGAAAGTGAAAGAGGAGAGTGAAAAGTTGGCTTAAAGCTCAACATTCAGAAAACTAAGATCATGGCATCTGGTCCCATCACTTCATGGCAAATAGATGGGGAAACATTGGAAACAGTTCAGTTCTGTTTAATCGCTCAGTTGTGTCTGACTCTTTGCAACCCCATGAACTGCAGCACAACAGGCCTCCCTGTCCATCACCAACTCCAGGAGTCCACCCAAACCCATGTCCATCAAGTCGGTGATGCCATCCAACCATCTCATCCTCTGTCGTCCGCTTCTCCTCCTGCCCTCAATCTTTCCCAGCATCAGAGTCTTTTCAAACGAGTCAGCTCTTTGCATCAGATGGCCAAAGTATTGGAGTTTCAGCTTCAACATCAGTCCTTCCAGTGAACACCCAAGACTGATCTCCTTTAGAATGGACTGGTTGGATGTCCTTGCAGTCCAAGGGACCCTCAAGAGTCTTCTCCAACACCACAGTTCAAAAGCATCAATTCTTCAGTGCTCAGCTTTCTTTATAGTCCAACTCTCACATCCTTACATGACCACTGGAAAAACAGTAGCTGACTTTATTTTGGGGAGCTCCAAAATCACTGCAGGTAGCGACTGCAGCCATGAAATTAAAAGACACTTGCTTCTTGAAAGAAAAATTATGACCAACCTAGACAGCATATTAAAAAACAGAGACTTGACTTTGCCAACAAAGGTCTATGGTTTTTCTGGTAGTCATATATGAATGTGTGTTGGACTATAAAGAAAGCTGAGTGCCTCACTGGAGGGATTGATGCTGAAGCTGAAACTCCAGTACTTTGGCCACCTGATGTGAAGAACTGATTCACTGGAAAAGACCTTGATGCTGGGAAAGATTGAAGGTGGGAGGAGAAGAGGACGACAGAGGACAAGGTGGTTGGATGGCACCATGGACTCAATGGAGATGAGTTTGAGTAAATTCCAGGAGTTGGTGATGGATGGGGAGGCCTAGCATACTGTAGTCCATGGGGTGGCAAAGAGTCAGATAAAACTGAGCAACTGAACTGAACACTGCTCTCACCATTGCAGGAATAACCACAATTAGTCAAGTGTAATCCTCCCTCTCAAGAACTTTATAACACATTTTCCTTTTTTGGTTTTGCCTAAATATGTTATTTATTATTACAAAAATAATTAAATTCTAAGGACACACTTGAAACTAGATTGATGTATATCAGAAATCCCCAGGGACTTCCTTCATGGTCCAGTGGTTAAGACTCCTTGTTGCACTGCAGGGAGCTTGGGTTAGATCCCCGGTCAGGGAACTGGATCCCACATGCCACAACTAAGAGTTCACATGTCGTAGCTAAAAATCCCACATGCCACAACCACCCAGCACAGCCAAAAAAAAAAAAAACACACAGAGAAACCCGCATTGTTCCATTGCAGAGTTAGATAATTTTAGAGACTGACGTTACATACACTTTAAGACAGAATGCTATACACAATCAGTCCTCCCATAAAAGGACAAAGTCATCCTTCCCCAGTGATCCAGGAGTGAGGAGTAGCTCTGAATCCATATTTCATGGATTTTAGAGCATTTCAGTCAACCAAACATTCAGTCGTGACTTTTGAATTTGTACGTATATGTATAGGTGGCTCAGATGTAGACAGCCCACCTGCAATGCAGGAGATGGTGGCAGGAGCCGTAGGTTTGATTTCTAGATCAGGAGGAGGAAATGGCAACCCACTCTAGTATTTGGGAAATCTCATGGACAGAGAGAGCCTGGTGGGCTACAGTCCGTGGGGTTGCAAAGAGTCTGACATGAGTTGGCAACTAAATGACAACAAGTATATGCTCTGTAAGTTGTCATGCCTTAGAGGAAACACTATAGAGCTACTTAATCTTGGAATGTGTGAAAACTGTAGAATATAGAAATTTTCTGAAATTATTATCTGTAAGGCATTCGTACTGATCATGTATGTGTTATATATATGTAATATTCATTTAAAGATGTTTAAAAAAATTTTATTACTCAGCCATTACAAAGAATACATTTGAATCAGTTCTAAGGAGATGGATGGAACTGGAGCCGATTATACAGAATGAAGTAAGCCAGAAAGAAAAACACCAATACAGTATACTAACACATATATATGGAATTTAGAAAGATGGGGATGACGACCCTGTATGCGAGACAACAAAAGAGACTCAGATCTATAGAGAGAACTTTTGGACTCTGGGGGAGAGAGAGAGGGAGAGGGTGGGATGAGATGGGAGAATGGCATTGCAACATGTATACTATCAAGTAAGAAACGAATCACCAGTCGATGTCTGATGCAGGATGCTTGGGACTGGTGCAAGGAGAGGACCCAGAGG
>SJYQ01003410.1:270710-299244 GCA_006410935.1 Redunca redunca | reverse complement strand
GACCCACCTCCCAGAATATTGGAAATAAAAGCAAAAATAAACAAATGGGACCTAATTGAAATTAAAAGCTTCTGCACAACAAAGGAAACTATAAGCAAGGTGAAAAGACAGCCTTCGGAATGGGAGAAAATAATAGCAAATGAAGCAACTGACAATCAACTAATCTCAAAAATATGTAAGCAACTCATGCAGCTCAATTCCAGAAAAATAAACCACCCAATCAAAAAATGGGCCAAAGAACTAAACAGACATTTCTCCAAAGAAGACATACAGATGGCTAACAAACACATGAAAAGATTCTCAACATCACTCATTATCAGAGAAATGCAAATCAAGACCACAATGAGGTACCATTTCACACCAGTCAGAATGGCTGCGATCCAAAAGTCTACAAGCAATAAATGCTGGAGAGGGTGTGGAGAAAAGGGAACCCTCTTACACTGTTGGTGGGAATGCAAACTAGGACAGCCACTATGGAGAACAGTGGAGATTCCTTAAAAAACTGGAAATAGAACTGCCTTATGACCCAGCAATTCCACTGCTGGGCATACATACCGAGGAAACTAAAATTGAAAGAGACCCGTGTACCCCCAATGTTCATCGCAGCACTGTTTATAATAGCCAGGATGTGGAAGCAACCTAGGTGTCCATCAGCAGATGAATGGATGAGAAAGCTGTGGTACATATACACAATGGAGTATTACTCAGCTATCAAAAAGAATACATTTGAATCAGTTCTAATGAGGTGGATGAAACTGGAGCCAATTATACAGAGTGAAGTAAGCCAGAAAGAAAAACACCAATACAGTATACTAACGCATATATATGGAATTTAGAAAGATGGTAATGATAACCTGTATGCGAGACAGCAAAAGAGACGCAGATGTACAGAACAGACTTTTTGACTCTGTGGGAGAGGGAGAGGGTAGGATGATTTGGGAGAATGGCATTGAAACATGTATAATATCATATAAGAAATGAATCACCAGTCTATGTTCGATACAGGATACAGGATGCTTGGGGCTGGTGCACTGGGATAACCCAGAGGGATGGTATGGGGAGGGAGGTGGGAGGGGGGTTCAGGATTGGGAACACATGTACATCCATGGCAGATTCATGTTGATGTATGGCAAAACCAATACAGTATTGTAAAGTAAAAAATGAAAAGAAGAAAAGAAAGACAGGCACACACTGGTATGGAGGCACTGAAAGGGAGAAAATCCAGGGATAGGATATCCTATAATGGGAAAGTTTGGGGAGTATTAGTGAGGACTGTGTGGAACTTGACATAGAGGAGACATTTTCTTTTGGCCTTTGATAAAATGTTGTAGTCACAATTTCTTTTTTTCCTGAAAAGGGCCTTAGCGACGGATCACATGGTGAAGCGTTGTCCATTCTCACAGACAAGGGCCAGGTACACTGAATGACTTTCCCAAGCTTTCACACTGTTTGTGTGAAAGCCACTGTGACATTAAAGGGAGCAGTGGCTCTTTCTCTAAAGACAGAGAAGACGTTGGAATATGCGCAAAAGGAGAACTGTGGGCTTGGATTTGGTTTGTCTTCTTAGCTATTGGAACTTCATATCTATCAAGTATTTATTGAGTATTTGCTGTCGTAGAATTGCATTAGGCAGTGTGACCTATCACTGTTACCCTTGTGAAACCTCTGGATAATAGGATAATAAATATCAACTCAGCTCTCATTAATTTAGTGGCATTATGTTCTCTCCTAACCAAATGTACTTTTCTAGGATGTATTACAGAAAGCTCTGGAAGATGTTAAAGCAAAGCAGAAGATTCTTCAAGAGAAGCAGAGGTAAGACAGGAGATATTCTGTTTGTTGGAACCCTCTGCACTTTGTTAAAACAAACTCTGATTTCACTGTAGACAGATTTGGTGATTATTATGACAGTTTCTCTTCCTTAGCCTGTGACATTTTATGCTGTTCATCATTTTATGATGAAGAAGTGAACTGCTCAAGGGGTCACCTGGCAGCTTCACTTTCTCTTTGTCCTCTACTATTTGAACTCTGAATGGTTAGTCCCAGTTTGTTCCATCTTCCAGTACTGCTTTCAATTTAAGATGGACGCTATTTCAGGTAAAAGCGTCACTTATATACAATTAAAATAAAAATAGCAAGCCTGTATTACAAAAACCCATTGTTTACACTGGTAAGGTTGACTTGCTGTCCAGCTCAGGTGTTAAACAAATTAAACTGAAAATAATAGCTGTTGTCCAAGTTAAGCCAGACTTTGAAAACTGTGGTAACTTTTAGAAACAAATTTTTAGAGAAGTGTTACTGGTTTTCAGTATGTTTTGGTATGTGTGAATTGTGATATGTTATATGACCATGTGTGTGTGAGTTGCTCAGTCAAGTCCAACTCTTTGCAACCCCATGGACTGTAGCCCATCAGGCTCCTCTGTCCATGGAATTCTCTAGGCAAGAATACTGGAGTGGGTTGACATTCCCTTCTCCAGGGGACCTTCCTAACCCAGGGATTGAACCTGGGTCTCCTGCATTGCAGACAGATTCTTCACTGTCTGAGCCACCAGGGAAGCCCACTATATAACCATGACTTTCCTCACAACTTAAATTTGAACTGCTAATTATGCATGTATCAAAATAAATAATAACTGCCATAGGATTCTTTACTGAAAAGCAAAGGCCACTTTAAAGTCTTCAGGAAGAAAGGGCTGGTTGATGACTTTTTTGTTATCACAATGATAGACATAAAAGGTGAGCAACCTATATTTTATAATAATGCTAGTTGGGGTGGACTTGTTTTTATAGCAAAAGCAATAAAAAAATTTTTAATGTTTGAAGACAATCAGTATGCCATATCACAGAGTGATTATGTCATACCCTCTAATACTCTGTTTTGGGGTTCTTTACAAAATCAGCATTCTTTTTAAACAGTAGGGATCAAATTATAGAGTAGACATTTTTGAGAAAAAGTTTGATTCATATATATTTAACCCTCCATGTTTGTGCATTTAAAAATATATAATATATTAATTCATGTCAGTAACTCCCTCAGAAAATCTAATGTACTTTGTCATTACATCCACATAGAAGGACTGCTAAAGCTTTATTATTGTCCTTTAATGATAGATATATTTAATCAGTCCAGCAAGTATATTGTATTACTTTTAATAGCCCATGATCATGAATTTGAAAAGAAAGAAGCTGTTTTCTGTGGAATGAGGGGAGCTACAGGATGAGTGGAGGGAAAGAACTATGTTTGATACCATTCTTGGTGGAAAAGGAGAATGACATGCGCCACACACCTAAAGTCTTCCAGATTCATGCTGAATATCATCTCTTTTAATCCTCATGGCATCTCAAGTGGCTAGACGGATACAATGCCCACTTTTCAGATGAGACGAAAAGTTGAAGTGGCTCATCCATAGTCATATGGTTATTACAAAGATGAGCTTGTATTTGAAGTCATGCCCCTCTTTCTGGTTCTTAGATGCAGGTGCTTTTCAGCCTCTTGCTTCTATGATGGTTTCTTGTGTATTCTGCTGTCTCTTAATTTCTGCTTTTATACTTTTAATGCAAATGTCACATAAAACATAGTATAGCAGATAGAGTCAGAAAAACAGAAGCTGTTGTCCTTGTAAACATGCTTCATTAACTTTGATTTACTTTTGAATTTGGAAAAAGAAAACTGAAGAATATTTTGGGGCACATTTCAATCTGTGTAGGTCAGGAAGCCAAAGGTTAGAACTGGGCATGGAACAACAGACTGGTTCCAAATAGGAAAAGGAGTACATCAAGGCTGTATATTGTCACCCTGCTTATTTAACTTATATGCAGAGTACAGCATGAGAAACGCTGGGCTGGAGGAAGCACAAGGTGGAATCAAGATTGCTAGGAGAAATATCAATAACCTCAGATATGCAGATGACACCACCCTTATGGCAGGAAGTGAAGAACTAAAGAGCCTTTGATGAAAGTGAAAGAGGAGAATGAAAAAGTTGGCTTAAAGCTCAACATTCAGAAAACTAAGATCATGGCATCTGGTCCCATCACTTCATGGCAAACAGATAAGGAAACAGTGGAAACAGTGGCTGACTTTATTTCTGGGGGGCTCCAAAATCACTGCAGATGGTGATTGCAGCCATGAAATTAAAAGACGCTTACTCCTTGGAAGGAAAGCATATTATAAAGCTGAGACATTTCTTTGTCAACAAAGGTCCCTCTAGTCAAGGCTAATAGTTTTTCCAGTAGTCATGTATGGCTGTGAGAGTTGGACTATAAAGAAAGCTGAGCACCAAAGAGTTGATGCTTTTGAAGTGTGGTGTTGGAGAAGACTCTTGAGAGTCCCTTGGACAGCAAGGAGACCCAACCAGTCCATCCTAAAGGAGATCAGTCCTGGGTGTTCATTGTAAGGACTGATGTTGAAACTGAAACTCCAATACTCTGGCCACCTGATGTGAAGAGCTGACTTATTTGAAAAGACCCTGATGTTGGGAAACATTGAAGGCAGGAGGAGAAGGGGACAAGAGAGGATGAGATGGTTAGATGGCATCACTGACTCAATGGACATGAGTTTGGGTGAACTCCGGGAGTTGGTGATGGACAGGGAGGCTTGGCGTGCTGTGATTCATGGGGTCACAAAGAGTCAGATGTGACTGAGTGACTGAACTGAACTGAATCTGTGTGGAATATTTGGAGTTTTGAGAACATGCTGAAAGTTAGAAATCACATTCAGTGTTAGAAATACCTACATTTTCGTATGTTCAGATGAGAATTTTTCAAAAATGCTGCAATGTACATACATATTAGACCAGTTAATGTTTCACAGTTCCGCTGCACTTTCTAGTTCTTATAAATTTAAATTGGCAAACTCATTTGTGAATCAAGGAATGCTTATGTTTGACTGGTATGGTTATTGCTGATCATGTTTATGCAAAATACTTGGCTATAGAGAGATACTGAATGCGCCAACTAGGTTTTGCAAAATACCTGGATATTTTATATATATATATGTATATATATAGTTCCTTTATGTTTACCTTCTGAGTTATTTAATTGTTATTAGTTTGTAAAATGTATATTTTTACTTAATGTTTTTTTTAAACTTGCTAAATGTAATTCTAGAGAGTTAAAAAAAGCAAGGACACTCACCCTGTTCTTTGGTGTGAACATAGAAAACCGAAGCCAAGCTGGGATGTTCATTTATAGCAATAACCGCTTGATCAAAATGCACGAGAAAGTCGGCCCACAGTTGAAACTGAAGTCCTTGTAAGTATGTTTTTGTTTTCAGAGGCACAGGCAGGGTGAGGGAAGATTTGGTAGGATCCTGTCTGTGGAGTTAGATGAGTAATTAATCATAATGGGAGCAGGTGTCGCGTCCCCCATCCACCCCTCCCATTAACGTGCAGGCATTCATCTGCCTAATTTATAATATCAGTAGGATTGAGTGCCTGCTCTAAGGAAAAGGCACACTTTTGGAAAATTTTCCATTTCTGTGCCATCTACTCGGGTGAAGTTGCTGATATTTCTCCAATTAAAAAATAATGCAAGCAGAGTAAAGAATTTTTAGAAAAGAAAAATCCATAGTCTTGTAACACAACCCTTTCAACATTTTGTGTAGCCCCAGCATGTATGAGTTCTTGCCAGTTACCTGCATGAGCGTATATTCTTAGCTCTCGCCAGCCTGCCTGGATTCCAGAGGAATGCATTCTGGTGCTTTCCCAGTGGTTGGTCTGAAGCTCCACAAGCTGCTCTCGTGAATTACGTAGAGCCCTGAAGAGAGACTGTAGAAAATCACAGAATCAGACAGGATAACCATGAGCAATAGGACAGCTCAGGGGAACATTTCTTCATCTCGTCTCCTCACTCTCAAGGAGATCATGATTCATTCATTTGTTTATTCAGCAAGCACTGGTATTATAGTACCATGTGCCAGGCAGTGTACTAAACTCTGCAGACAAAATGCTGAAGACCTACTACCTTTTGCTAAGGAACTTATAGTCCAGTGAGAAGGACAAGTGTATAAATACATATTTTTTATATTGTGTGGAAACAGTGAGAATGATCTTTTAAAATATAAATTAGTTTACTCTCTTGCTTAAAATCCCAGTGCATGTAGAATAGCGCTGGTTTTCATGTTCTGCCAGTGATCTGGCTTCTGCCTGGCTCTGGGACCCCTGCTCCGATACCCACCCTCTGACAGCATTCCCTGCACACGGCAGGCATCTTGTTTCTCAAACATCCTAAACTCGTTTCTGCCTCTGGGCCTTGACATTTGCTATTCCCTCTGCATTGAACTTTCTGTCCTTAGATCTTAACTGATGGTCCTAGCATGTCGCTCAGGCATCAGCTCTGAAATCTGCTCTACAGGAAGGTCTCTTGGACTATCTAATTAAAGTTAGCCTCTGACATCACTCCTTCCACCTTATCTCTCTTCACATATTATGGCACCTGCTGTATTTTGCTTACACTGCTTACACCATCTGAAATTATCTTGTCACCCATAATGGCTTTCGGCCTTTAATAGAAGAGAAACCTCATAAACAGGTACCTTATCTTCCTTATTCATAACCTATTCCTGGTTTCTGGCATGGGACCAGGTGCTGAGCATGAACGCATTGATAAATGAACAAACAAATATCTGTTATAGGCAAGGACCAGGTGCAAAAAGAGCCTCTTAGGAGGGGCAGTGAACCAAACCTGGGAAAGTTAAGTTAGGTCTCCTGGAAGAAATGATGCCCAAATTTAGGCTTACAGAATGAATAGTTGAAGGAAGGGCAGGGTGGAAAGGGAAAGTGATGGAAAACATGATGGAAAGCCCCAAATTGGCAAGGCGTGGCTTGTGCACCAGTCGTAGGCAGAGGCCTTGGGAGCCCCTGAAGAGCCCGATTTCTGGATGCCTTTTCCCCAAACAGGTTACAGCACTAAGCAGAAGAGCCCAGCCACATACATCAAGAGCTGCTGAAATGTGAAAAAAAAAAATCAAGTTTATCCATCAGGCTATTCCTTTCTCAGACAGTACAGCCTGTATATTCCCTTAATAGATTTCACTGAGCACCCAGGGACCTCTGCAATGATGAGGAGATATCCAACCTGACAGGTGAAACAAGGATGAAAAGAAGCGACTGTCTGGCCTGTATTGTTAAGAGGACCGTGTCAGTTTATCTCTGCAAGGGATTGTTAGGGGTGTTTACTGCTTCAAGGCCTCATTTTCCTACTCACCCTGACTCCCCATGTCAGGTTATAGGTTTAGAAAAGGAGTCATAGTAACTCAGTAATGACATATTAAGACATTTTGTATTATGGGACCAAACACAACCAGAATGACCATAGACTGCATTAAAAAGTACAGTTACAACTTGTTAACTTGGACATGCTTTGGACCAAATGACTGAGTTTATTTTTTTAATTGATTTTGAAAGATAAATACTAGCCTTTTATGTTTCTTAGCTTAATTTCACATAATTTATATATGTATTTATTCTTCCAGACTCGGTGCAGGTGTAGTTGGAATTGTTAATATACCCTTGGAGATCATGGAACCATCCCATAATAAGCAGGAATTTCTCAATGTCCATGAGTATAATCATCTTCTAAAAGTTATGGGACAATACTTGGTCCAGTACTGTAAGGACACCGGGATCAGTGAGTATTCAGTAGCCATGATAAGAGATGCTTAATGGGGATTAAATTGATGATGTCTGTATGCTGAAATGATTGTACTGATTCAGATAAACAGTAACCCAAAGACCTGAAAGAGAGCACCTGAATTAATAAAACAAACAAAGGGGAAATCAGAAAGAAGTTAGTCTCAGAATCTTCCCTAGAATATTACATGAAAAATAAGGCAGCAGATTAAAAATTATAAGAGGAGGGTGATCAAAGAGCAGTCTGCGATGGCAGCTGATCGTGTAGGAAGGGGGCAGAAGTTTGCTGGAAATAAGCTGAGAACCACCCAAAGGACACTCTAGGACTCGACTCTATAGGAGTGCAGAGTCCCACACAGACCCAAGCAGCTCCTATTGTTGCTGTTCAGTAGCTAAGTTGTGTCCAACTCTGCATCTCCATGAAATACAGCATGCCAGGCTTCCCTGTCCTTCACTGTCTCCTGGAGTTTCCTCAAACTCATATCCATTGAGTCGGTAATTCCATCCAACCATCTCATCTGCCTTCTCCTCTTCCCCTCAATGTTTCTATAGAGTAATCATTGTTGACCTTGAATAATTGTAGATATGTTAAACCTTGTTTTGTATATCTGACAAGTCTTGAATATGTTAATTACAGAAAGATTTAGAAGAGATATCACTACATACACTTGGAAATGTAAGGAGATAAACTGAACTTATCTAGAAAATTTGGTTTATTCAGATCTCTCACTCTCCAGAGATGCCTGACAATTAAGTGGTGTGATGACGATGAGTGATTTGGTCACTAAGTTGTGTCTGGCTCTTCCAAGTCCATGGACTGTAGCCTGCTGGGCTCCTCTGTCCTTGGAATTCTCCAGGCAAGAATTCTGGAGTGGGTTGCCATTTCCTTCTCTAGGGGATCTTCCCGACCCAGGAATCAAACCCAGGTGGAGACAGATTCTTTACTGACTGAGCTATGAGGGAAGGCACATGAAATGATGTGCTGTGCATTAATTAAGCTTCCTTTAAATTTTGCAGACATATTGCTTCATTTATGGAAATACATAGGCTATTGTGTATTTGTTCAGTGAATTGCATGAAGTATGTATACTTCATGCATATCAAAAATTATGTCTTACCCTTGAGACAACTTAAAATCTTATTATTGCTTCACTTGAAATTGTAATTTTAGAATTTTTTTTGTGTGTGCGCCCACTCTGCTCAGTCCTGAAATTGTCTCATACCGGTGAAACAGTAAAGAGTGAAAGAACTCAGGGGAAACAAATATAAAGTTGGGAAGGACATTGAGGATGTTAATTTCCTGCCATTGCTGGATTTTCCTGTCATAGTCTGAAGCCTCCTCAGAGTGAGGTCTGTGGACTAGCAGCCTCAGCATCACCTGAGAGCTTGGTGTACATGCAGAATCTGAGACCCCACCCAAGACCTACTGGATTAAAATCTGCATGTTAGCAAAGTCTTCAGGGGATGCGAACATACAATAAAGTTTAAGAAACACGTCTCTGAAGAGTACGTGCATGTTACTTATGCTTAGCAAAGGCATGCTTTTTCACATGTACGTTTTTTTCTCAGAGACATGTTTGAAGTTATAGTGAATGTAGGAAAGACTGTTATTTGGCAGGGTGTGCTTGAAGCTATATAAAACATTGGAAGATATGGAGTGAGGTTGTATAAATCAGTGATCTACTCACTGGTGTTTAAATGCTAGCATAACATGGTTCAAAAAGAAAACGTTAAGCATTTGAAAATTATGTAACTTCCTCCATCCTCATATTTTCTCCATAATCTTTTCTTTGTCTTGTTTATCCTTGCATATCTTTGTTCAGTCGCTAAGTTGCGTCTGACCCTACGACCCTGTGAACTGCGGCACACCAGGGTTCCCTGTCCTTCACTAACTTCCAAGGTTTGCTCAAACTCATGTCCCTTAAGTATATGATGCCATCCAGCCATCTCATCCTCTGTCGCCCCCTTCTCCTCCTGCCCTCAATCTTTCCCATCATTAGGGTCTTTTTCAGTGAGTCGGCTTTTTGCATCAGGTGGCCAAAGTACTGAAGCTTCAGCTTATCCTTAGAGTAAAGAATTAAGTCCTCAGAAGGAATTAGGCATTCAGTTTAAAGATTATAGGAATGATTTCAATCCAGCCCAGATTTACTCAAGACAGTCATAGCAGTCCTGATTATAGGGATTGTCTCTGTAAGTTCCTTTGGAGGGGGGTGCCCTCCCAGCATGGTGCTGCCAACTCCAGAGTGTGACTTGCCGCGTTTCTCCCTCTGTGTAACTTCCTATCCCTGTTTTATCTACCTAACTTTTTCAAAGTCTTCTCAACAGAAGATGGAGTATGATTCAAAATAAGTAAGTTACATTTTTATGTTAATCGCTAATGGTTAAAAACATGTTGATGTCCTAGTTCCATAATTGTCCATGAATGGAGTTAGGGCTAGAGGTTGCTCTCACAAAAGATGTTCCTCTAGAAAGAAAACAGAGTGGAGAAAGGAGAGTGAGCACGTGTATTTCCTCACATATCTCACAACTACTTCAATATCAAACTGAATCAAGTAATCAAGGTCAGAATCAGTAGTCTCAGGAACTGTGTTGAGGAGATTGATCTTCAAGGTCTCTGCTTATTAATTCCCACAAGAAGAAGCAAAGTTATGTAATGCTTGACTAACCCTCTAAAGTCAATATTACAGACACACGCTTTTAATGAAAAGTATTTGGGTAGATTTTTAACCTTATAAATAAAAGATGCAATTTTTGTATTTGCTGTAAATCTGATCTGTTTCTATGGAAAATTGGGCCCTTGTATTTAAAAATCCAATCAGCAGAAAAGGAAATGGCGAGGTAATGATTTTGTGTCATTTGTCAGATCTGCATTTGCTTTTGGCACAGTTGATGCTAAGAATCTCAGAAATATTCTTGTCTCTGAATCTGTCCTCACGTCACTGTCTGCTACTGTGTTTTCTGAAACTTTATGCATCCTTACAGTAAAATGGAAATATTAATCATCAGCTTTTTGGAATGGAGAGAGAAGGAGAAGGAAAAGATAGGGAGAAATAGCAAATGAAATTTGAATTTGAACAGAAGTAATTATATAGAAATGTATCACTAAAATTTTTCAAAACAGATCAGATTATAGCTGATCAGCTAAAATGAAATTTATGATGTAATAAACACAACCTTTACCAGCAGAACTCAAATCATAGGGCCTGGGTTGGCAATAAGATTAAAAGTTGTTTAATCCAGTCACCTACCCCCACCATGCATGAATCCCCTTTACCTCGCCCACCCCTGCCCCAGGCACTGTGTGTGTGTGTGTGTCTGTTCAGTCATGTCTGCCTCTTTGAAACCCCATGAACCATCTATCACCCACCCGGCTCCTCTGTCCATGGGATTTCCCAAGCCAGAATACTGAAGTGGGTTGCCATTTCCTCCTCTACGGAATCTTCCTGACCCAGGGATCAGACCCACATCTCCTGCGTTGGCAGGCAGGTTCTTTACCACTGAGCCACTTGGCAAGTCCCAGGCAAGTGGAAGCCATTTTATGCCTAAACAGGGTAAAATTTTTCTCATGAAAGAAAAATTGCTCCTTCTTGAAGCTGCCATGAATCTTTGCACGACTGTATAAGAAAATACATTTTTATATTAATGTCACATCTATTTCTCATGTGTTCTTTTATTCATTCATTCATTGGTGCCAGGTGCAGTATGTTACAGGACCAATAAATCAGATGTGGTCCATCCTCTCTGGGAACTTATACAGTTTAGTAGGGCTAACACAGTTTGACAATTAGAAATGGGATTGGTGCCGAAGAGAGAAGAATGAGTGTGTAGGAGCCCGCGATCAGGAGCTCACAGTGTAGAAGCTAGGGAAGGCCTCCCTGAGGAAGAGATACTTCCTGAAGGATGAGAAGGAGTTGTTAGCAAGGCTAACGTCCTTCTTTCCCCTTGGGGCAGGAAGGATGGGCCTAATGCCTTTTCAAATGACAGACCTTCAGGTATTTGAAGTCTTTTGTCTCTCTTTTCAGTCTTATTTTACCCCAACACTTCCAAGGTCTGTTGTTACTCTTTCTTCGACGAGGCATTAAATATATTCACCATTTTAACATTATTCTTTATAAAGTGTATCACCTAGAAACAAAAATTTCAGATGAAATCTTGTGTAAAATGGGATTATCATTTCTTTAAGTTGTAATTATGTAGCTGTAGCCTAATATATTCATTTCAATAAGCACATTATAGACCCTCAGTGTCTTTATTAGCAATTAAAATCCTTAATAAAATGTTTAATGTGTGTGAAGTAATATCTCTTTTATGTTTTTCCAGTAAGTGTTTTTGGACACTAGAGTAGACTCTTACATATATTCCTATTAAAGGTAATCACTTTATTAGGCCTCAGTTTTTCATATGAAAAAGTGGGAGCTTTTTTGGAATCTGATGTAGACTTTTACCTAATGTGCAGTTTTTCCTGGTATGTGAGGTTTGGCCAGCATTTTCACTATGAAGTTTATTTAAATCCTGTTGCACAGGATACAGAAAGCAAGCACTTGGCCTGCTCCTGATGACCTCCAGTGAGGTAGAAATGGGATGCTGGGTGAGGACAGGTAGCCCTATTCTCAGTTTCTCGGTCTGTATAATTTTGAGAGTAAGGGATGATATTTGTTAAACGAATAATCCTTTTTAAAACAGATAATTCTTTATGCCTTAGCTTGGGCTGCTATAGCTAGATACCATAAACTGACCAATTTATGAACACCATAAATTTATTTTTCATAGATTTGGATGTTGGAAGTCCAAGATCAGGGTACCAGCATGGTTGGGTTCTGCTGAGAACTCTTCTTCTGGTTTGCAAACTGCTGACATCTTGTTGTATCCTCCTGTGGTGGAGACAGGTGTGAGCAAGCTCTCTGGCCTCTTCTTCTAAGGGCCCTGATGCAATTCATGGTGGGTTTCCCTCATGATCTCATTGCCTTTCAAAGGCTCTACCTCTTAATACCATCACATTAGAAATTAGGTGTCAGATAGAAATTTAGGAGGTACACAAACATTCAGCCCGTAACTGTGCAGTAGCTCGACAGAGTTAGCTGCCTACAGCAAAATTTTGTTTCTCTTACGATATATTTAAGTCTCTGAGATCACAGGAAAGTACTTTAAGAAAACTGAAACATAACATTCTTTACCACTGAACCACCAGGGAAGCCCCAGCAAGTCATAGTTTTTTAAATTCAGTTTTTGAAGTTATGAATTTTGTGTATTCTATTTTAAAAATATTGTATTTTATCTTTTATTTAAAAACATTTTCATTCTGGTGTTAGGGGCTGAACTGTGTCTCCTCTGAATTCATATGTTTTAGTCCTAATTCCCAGAACCCCCAGAATGTGATTATATTTGGAGATAGGACCTTTAAAGAGGTGATTATGTTTAAATGAGGCCATTATGGCGAATCCTAATCTAATGTGACTGGTGTCCTTACAAGAAGAGGAAATGTGGACTCACAAAGATACACCAGGGATGGGTGTGCACAGAGAACAGACCCGGGAGGACACAGGGAGAAGGTGGCCATGTGCAAGCCAAGGAGACAGGCCTCAGGAGAAACCAAACCTGCTGGCACCATGGTCTTGGACTTCCAGGCTCCAGAGCTGAGAGGAGATAAATTTGTGTTGTTTAAGCCACCCAGTATGTGGTGTTTTGTTATAACAGCGCTAGTAAACTAATGGCACCCCACTCCAGTACTTTTGCCTGGAAAATCCCATGGACGGAGGAGCCTGGTAGGCTGCAATCCATGGGGTCGCTAAGAGTCAGACACCACTGAGCAACTTCACTTTCAGTTTTCACTTTCCTGCATTGGAGAAGGAAATGGCAACCCACTCCAGTGTTCTTGCCTGGAGAATCCCAGGGATGGGGGAGCCTGGTGGGCTGCTGTCTATGGGGTTGCACAGAGTCAGACACAACTGAAGCGACTTAGCAGCAGCAGTAAACTAATATATATGGTAAATTGCAAATTAGACAGATTTAGGGACAATATCTATTTCTGCTTTATTGACTATGCCAAAGCATTTGACTATGTGGATCACAATAAACTGAAAAATTCTGAAAGAGATGGGAATACCAGACCACCTGACCTGCCTCTTGAGAAACCTGTATGCAGGTCAGGAAGTAATGGTTAGAGCTGGACATGGAACAACAGACTAGTTCCAAATAGGAAAAAGAGTACATCAAGGCTGTATATTGTCACCCTGCTTATTTAACTTAGATGCAGAGTACATCATGAGAAACGCTGGGCTGGATGAAGCACAAGCTGGAATCAAGATTGCCAGGAGAAATATCAATAACCTCAGATATACAGATGACACCACCCTTATGGCAGAAAGTGAAGAAGAACTAAAGAGCTTCTTGATGAAAGTGAAAGAGGAAAGTGAAAAAGTTGACTTAAAGCTCAACATTCAGAAAACTAAGATCATGGCATCCAGTCCCATCACTTCATGGCAAATAGATGGGGAAACAGTGGAAACAGTGGCTGACTTTATTTTTTTTGGCTCCAAAAAACAGATGGTGACTGCAGCCATGAAATTAAAAGAGGCTTACTCCTTGGAAGGAAAGTTATGACCAACCTAGAGAGCATATTCAAAAGCAGAGACATTACTTTGCCAACAAAGGTCTGTCTAGTCAAGGCTATGGTTTTTCCAGTGGTCATGTATGGATGTGAGAGTTGGACTGTAAAGAAAGCTGAGCACTGAAGAATTGGTGCTTTTGAACTGTGGTGTTGGAGAAGACACTTGAGAGTCCCTTGGACAGCAAGGAGATCCAACCAGTCCATCCTAAAGGAAATCAGTCCTGAGTGTTCATTGTAAGGACTGATGTTGAAGCTGAAACTCCAATACTCTGGCCACCTGATGCAAAGAGCTGACTCATTTGAAAAGACCCTGATCTGGGAAAGATTGAGGGCAAGAGAAGGGGACGACAGAGGATGAGATGGCTGGATGGCATCACCGGCTCGATGGACATGGGCTTGGGTGAATTCCAGGAGTTGGTGATGGACAGGGAGGTCTGGTGTGCTGTGGTCCATGGGGTCGCAGAGTCGGACACAACTGAGCGACTAAACTGAACTGATTATGAAATCCATAAACCCATCATCCACCCTAATAATTATCAACTCCTCAGCAAACTGGTTTTATCCATACTTCCACCTACTCCCCCACAACTGGTATGTGAAGGAAATTCCAGACACTTTATATCTGTATATATTTTAGCATGTATTCTTAAAGAAAGAACTCTGTTTGAAAACATGACCACAATATGAATATCACCTCCAAAAATTATCAATGCTTTCTTAATATCATAAAATATCCTACCTCTTGTTTATATTTTGGATTTCTGTTATGTTTCATAGCCCCTCCATGCTATCCTCATATTTCTCTTTATTGCTCCCTCTCTCTCTCTCTCTTTTTTTTTTTTGTTTTGCAATTTATTTGTAGGAAGAATTGGTTGTCTTACAGTTTTCACAGTTTAAATTTTTCTGACTGCATTACTGGATGTAATTTAACAGATTCTTCCATTCTGTTTATTTTATTTCTCTGTAAATTGGTAGAATCTAGCAGCTTGACCAAATTCAGGTGTGTTCTTTTGTTGCTATTTTATCAAGATGCTTCGTAGGTTGTAGGGTGTTCTATCAGGAGCCATAAATTGTTCTCTTTTAATAATATTAACAATTAATGATCAAGACTCATATCCCTTAAGAGCCCCAAAATCTTGCATTCTAATTCAATCATTTTTCATTGCTTATTAACTAATACTTCTATAAAGAAGAACTTCTTTTATCAACCATTTGATTACCCATGTTTGTTGGGACCTTACTGTTGACAGCAGCAACAGTAGAACTCTATACCACTAAAAAAATTGCATTGGCTAAAAGCTTTATGTGAGAGGAATTGGAGATAAAATACCAAAAAACATTACAGACATTTTTGCTTGATTTTTATTGCATAAATATATATTCTTGTTAAAATTGTTACTTTGTGCCAGTTCCCAGAAAATAGCAGGATGGTTCAGGAGTTCAATGCATTGACTTCTGTTTTTTCAAAAATATCACAGTCTTAGATTTTATCCATTTAAACTGCTTTCACCTGATAATTGAAATTATCACCATTGACAGCACTTAATGCTTCTTTTTCTTTCTGACTGCACTTGTATTATTATCATGATAATGATATTTTTAACATCTACAAGGAAATTTCTTGCTAAAACATCTCAGAAGATCTCACCTATATTGCAAATAAAATAATGAAAAAGCCAGCCCTTCTTTTGTCTAGAATTAAATACACTTTGAGTCTTACAGTTTGATTTTTCCCTGCCATACAAGAAGCAAAGCCTCAACACTCTTCATTAGCCTGCATGTGTGTACTTTAGAAAAAAGAATAAGTTGTATCTAATGACTGAATTTAAGATAGCGAAATCAGAATTAAACAATTAAACATAAGTTGTGTTAACAACAACAACGTATCTTTAGACTTTTGGTACCATTAAGTCATGGTGCTTTGTGTATGTCTAAGAAAACTAAGATTGTGGCATCCAGTCCCATCACTTCATGGCAAATAGATGGGGAAACAGTGGCTGACTTTATTTTTTGGGCTCCAAAACCACTGCAGATGGTGATTGCAGCCATGAAATTAAAAGACACTTACTCCTTGGAAGGAAAGTTATGACCAACCTAGACAGCATATTAAAAAGCAGAGACATTACTTTGTCCACAAAGGTCCATCTAATCAAGGATACGGTTTTTCCAATGGTCATGTATGGATGTGAGAGTTGGACTATAAAGAAAGCTGAGCGCCAAAGAATTGATGCTTCTGAACTGTGGTGTTGGAGAGGACTCTTGAGAGTCCCTTGGACTGCAAGGAAATCCAACCAATCCATCCTAAAGGAGATTAGTCTTGGGTGTTCATGGGAAGGACTGATGTTGAAGCTGAAACTCCAGTACTTTGGCCACCTGATGTGAAGAGCTGACTCATTTGAAAAGACCCTGATGCTGGGAAAGATTGAGTGCAGAAGGAGAAGGGGACAACAGAGGATGAGATGGTTGGATGACATCACCCACTCAATGGAGATGAGTTTGAGTAAACTCCGGGAGTTGGTGATGGACAGGGAGGCCTGGCGTGCTGTGCTTCATGGGGTTGCAAAGAGTCAGACACGACTGAGTGACTGAACTGAACTGAAGATAAAGAGAATCCTGGTAGAAAGAAAAATTATGCTAACCTAGGTGTTGGGGAGACTTAGGTAGCTGACTAGGCTTTTGCCCATGATAACACAGAATGTTTTTTGAATATATTATTATGTCTAATGTTGATTTCCATTCTTTAGAAACAATAGGAAAAATTAGTGCACATATAGAAAAGCTATGAATGTGACTAAATAAAAATATAACCAAAAAAAGGAAAGTGAATTTTTTTCTTTATAAGGAAGAACTCAGTAGAAACCTAACTTTCCCTAAGTTTGTTTTTGAAGATGTCCTCATAAGGCTTCCCTCCATCTTCCTGCACATAATAGTGTGGTTCTGAACTGGGAGGAGTCATGAAGCCTAGGGGACCTTAGAGTGTGGCTTGGAATCCTTGAATCCCTGGCTACTGATGATTGTTGAGGATGGCATTATGTCTTGTGCATGTATGTGCTACATTTTTTCAAATATAGAGATACAGTTGTGAGTAGTAAAACATAAAATCACATAAAAGTATGATTGAATTCATGGCTTATCTATTTATTTTGTCATCATGTATTTTCTCAAGTCAGGATGGTGGTGGTTCTAAAATCATTTTTTTCAGCTTAAGGAGATCCTCGTGGGAAGCAGCTAATATGGAATGAAAGAAAATGATGCTCCGTTTTCAGGTGAAGTCATGACGTTACTGCAAAGTTGGACCAACTCTGCAGACTCCTGGAGTTTTGCTATGGAGCCTGCTGTGTGCAGCTGCCACCTAAATGTACCATCGAATGTGCTGTGCTGGGAGATGGCCGCAACCACCTCAACCACATCCAGGAGCCAAGAGAAAGAAGGGCGCTGGAAACACCTTCACCACTGCTGAAGACATCTCGCCTCATTTTCCTTCAATTCAAATCAAGTCCTCTGGGAAGTGATCATATAGGGCCTCTCTCATCTCACATACACCACACACTCTCTAAGCCCCGTGGCAGTTCTTTCTGATAAGTGGTAGTTGGCCTCGAGAGTATATAGGCATCACTACCAGCTGATCGGAGTTGGCATGTCACTTGAAACCAGTTTCCTATCCCTAACCCAGAGATGCTTTGAGAGCATAAATGATAAATGATCATACAACGGATCAGCTTAGCAAGGGTCTCATATCTGGCTTGGCTAAGAATTACAAAGATAAGGACAAACAGGACAGTATTCACCAGAGGAGAAAGTGTGATCTACAGTCCTCCAAGAATGGATGTGTAATTTTTATTTGAGATCTTTAATGTTCAGTTCAGTCACTCAGTCGCGTCCGACTCTTGCGACACCAGGGACTGCAGTACCCCAGGCTTCCCTGTCCATCAGGGACTCCAAGAGCTTACCCAAACTCATGTGCATTGAGTTGGTGATATCATCCAACCATCTCATCCTCTGTCGTCCCCTTCTCCTCCCACCTTTAATCAGCATCAGGATCTTTTCCAGTGACTCAGTTCTTTGCATCAAGTGGCCAAAGTATTGGAGTTTCAGCTTCAGCATCACTCCCCAGGTCGGTAGATGCCCAATATGCTACTGGAGAAGAGTGGAGAAATAACTCCAGAATGAATGAAGAGATGGAGCCAAAGCAAAAACAACACCCAGTTGTGGATGGGACTGGTTTTGCAAGCAAAGTCCGATGCTGTAAAGACCAGTATTGCATAGGAATCTGGAATGTTAGGTCCATGAATCAAGGCAAACTGAAAGTGGTCAAACAGGAGATGGCAAGAGTTTACCTGGAGTTTACCCAAACTCATGTCCATTGAGTCGGTGATGCCATCCAACCATCTCATCCTCTGTCGTCCCCTTCTCCTCCTGCCCTCAGTCTTTACCAGCATCAGGGTCTTTTCAAATGAGTCAGCTCTTCGCATCAGGTGGCCAAAGTATTGGAGTTTCAGCTTCAACATTAGTCCTTCCAGTGAACACCCAGGACTGATCTCCTTTAGGATGGACTGGTTGGGTCTCCTTGCAGTCCAAGGAACTCTCAAAAGTCTTCTCCAACACTACAGTTCAAAGGCATCAATTTTTCAGTGCTCAGCTTTCTTTATAGTTCAGCTCTCACATCCATACATGACTACTGGAAAAACCATAGCCTTGACTAGACCAGGATCTGACCGTGCTCAGATCATGAAATCTTTAAGAGTAGAACATAAATATCTATTTAGATGCAGAACTACCTGAAGGTAGGGACCTCATTTAAATACCATTGCCATCTTCAGATTTTCTTGGTGCTTTGTTTTCATAAACTGTTTTAGGTATAATTATTTGATTAGAAATATCAAACATTGCTTTGGTAGTTTATTACTGAATTTTATTAGTTTTCTACTTGGTCAATTGATTCCCTGGATGTCACTGTACATTCTATGAATACATATGAAACAGACCTCTAAGAGGCTATTAGATTTCTTCCCCTTTTAAGAGGCAAAATCTATGTGAACTGCTCTTTTAGTTACTGGTTTTTGACAACTTTTTCGTAAGTTATTGCAGTAGTTTCCGTTATTTTTTCCTGAAAAATTAATCAGATTAATTTAAACTTCGAGAATCTTCTGAATACAGTACTCCATACCTAGCTAGTAGTAAATTAGATTTTCACAGCTTGTCTCAGATACTTATTCTAGAAATTAACAATTTAATTCTCTATGTGCATTAAGTCCTAATTATTCCACTAGTTTAACAAGCTTGTTGATTATTCAAACAGTCTCAAAATATATACTCCTCTATTTCCTGTTCACAAAAGTAAAATGGATTTTAAAATCAGAATACCTTGAGGATGTTAATATAATTATGAAATTAATAATTTGGGGGTTCCACATAGCATTCTCCATGAGTGTTAGTCACTCAGTCCTGTTCGACTCTTTGCGACCCCATGGACTATAGCTCGGAAGGTTCCTATGTCCATGGGGTTTTCCAGGCAGAAATACTGGAGTGGGTTGCCATTCTCTACTCCAGGGGATCTTCCTGACCCATAGATCAAACCTAGGTCTCCTACATAGCAGGCAGATTCTTTATCGCCCAAACCACAAGGGAAATAACGTTCTCTATAGGTGGGGTGGGGGATATTTAAGACACAATATTTTGTTCTTAATTGACTTCTGGGTCAAAGAGAAATTTTAAAAACTCCTTTAATACACATTAACAAAATATGGTTTATTAAAACCTTTTGAGCTTCCCTGGTGGCTCAGATGATAAAGAATCTGCCTGCTATGCAGGAGACCCAGCTTCAATCCTTGGCTTAGGAAGGCCCCCGGAGAAGGAAATGGCAACCCACTCCAGTATTCTTGCCTGGAGAATTCCATGGACAGAGGAGTCTGGTGGGCTACAGGCTACGGGTCACAAAGAGTTGGACATGACCTAACAACTAATACTTTCACTTTCATATGTTAAGGCCTACCTAATTTATTCTTTCTTGCCAGACTAGGATAGGCAATAATTTTTTTTTCAGGTTTCTTGGGTATAATTGACAAAAAAATTTATATGCTTAAAGTGAACAACACAGTGATTCACTATACATATGCATTGTGAAATGTTTACCACAGTCAAGTTAATTAAAACATCTTATCATCTCACCCAGTTACCATGTTGCTTATGTAGATGTGAGAATGCTTCAGATTTACTCTCTTAGCACATTCCGGTATACAATACAGTATTATTTAGTATAGTCACCATGCTGTGCATTAGATCCTCAGAACTTATTGAGCTTATAAATGAAAGTTTGTACCCTTTGACCAACATCTCCCCATTACCTCTGGCCCACAGTTGCCAGCAACCATGATTCTACTTTCTGTTTTTATGAATTCAACTTTATTATCAGTATTATTGGATTCCACATGTAAATCATATTATATGTTTCCCTGTCTGGCTTATTTCACTTAGTATAATGCCCTACAGTTTCATTCTTATAACAAATGGAGAATCTTCAACTCTTTTATGGCTAAATAATATTCTACTCTCTCCTCCCTCTCTCTCACATACACACACATCCATGTATACTTTCTTCAACCTTTCATCCATCATTGGACACTTAGGTCGCTCCATGTTTCCATATCTTGCCGGTACTGACTGATGTTGCAGTGAAGATGGGAGTGCAGATATCTCTTCAACAAAGTGTTTTCATTTTCTTCAGCTATATACCCAGAAGTGGGTTTCTGGATCATATAACAGCTACATTCTTAGTTTTTGAGGAAACTCCACACTGTTTTCCATAATGGTTATACCAGTTTACATTCCTACCAACAGTGTACAAGGATTCCTTTTTCTCCACATCCTCAACAACACTATTACTTCTCTTTTTGACAATAACCATCCTAATAGTGTGAAGTCATAAGTAACTGTGATTTCGATTTGTTTTCCCTGATTATTAGTGATGTTCAGCATCTTTTCATGTACCTGTTGGCCATTTGTGTGTCTTCTTTTTTGGAAAACTATTTGGGTCTTCAGACCATTTTTCAATAAGAGGGTTTTTTGTTTTTTTTTTTTGCTATTCAATTATTTGAGTTATTTATATATTTTAGACATTAACACCTTATCATATAAATTATTTGCTTATATTTTCTCCCTTTCTGTATGTTGCTTTATCATTTTTTTTTGGAGTGTTTCCTTTGCTATACAAAAGTTTTGTAGTTTGATATACTCCCACTTGTTTATTTTTTTGTTCTGCTATGCTTTTAGTGTTATATCAAAAACAACAACGACAACAAAATTCATTGCCCAGACCGATGTTAATGAGCTTTTTGTATATTTTCTTCTAGGAACTTTATGGTTTCAGGTCTTACCTTTAAATCATTAATTCGTTTTGGGTTAATGTTTATGAGTGGTGTGAAATAGGGTCCAGCTTTGTTCTTTTGTCTGTACATCCAATTTTCCCACCACTTATTAAAAAGACTGTATGTGTATGTGTTTGTCACTCAGTTGTGTCCGACTCTTTGTGTCCACATGGACTGCAGCCCACCAGGCTCCTTTGTCCATGAGATTCTCCAGGCAGGAATACTGGAGTGGGTTGCCATTCCCTTCTCTATTTATTGAGGATTTTAGCATCTATGTTCACCAGTGATTCTAGACTGTATTTTTCTTTCTTTATAAAGCCCTTATCTGGTTTTGAAATCAGAGTAACGTGGACCTCATAAAAAGAGTTTGGAAATTTTCTTTCTTGAAAGAAGAAAAAAATTTTTTGGAATAGTTTTTTCGAAGAGATTGATAGGCATTATTATTATTATTATTATGTTTGGTAAAACCGCTGGTGTCATCTGGTCCTGGGTTTTTCTTTGTTGGGAGATTTTTAATGACTGATTCAGTATCTTTACTCACTCTTGGTCTGTTCATATTTTCTATTTCCTCATGATTCAGTCTTGGTAGGTTGTATGTTTCTAGGAATTTACCCATTTCTTCTATGTTATATAATTTGTTGGAATATAATTTTTCATTGTAGTATCTCAAGATCCTTTGTATTTCTGTGGCATCCACATTAATGTTTCATTTCTCATTTCTGATCTTGTTTATTTGAATTTTCACTGTTATTCTTATCTAGTCTAATTAAGGGCTAATCTCTCAGTCATGTCCAACTCTTTGTGACCCCATGGGTTGTAGCCTGCTGGGCTCCCCTGTACAAGGGATTGTCTAGGCAAGAATACTAGAATGGGTTACCATTTCCTTCTCTAGGGGATCCTCCTGACCCAGGGATCAAACCCAGATCTCCTGCATTGCAGGCAGATTCTTTACCATCTGAGCCACCAGGGAAACCCAAGTCTGATTAAGGGTTTTACAATTTTGTTTATCTTTTCAAAAAATAGGCTCTTAGTTTGATTAATCTGTTCTATTGTTTTTTCTGTTCTCTATTTCATTTATTTCTTCTCTGATCTTTGCCATTTCTTTCCTTCTGCTAACTTGGGACTTAGTTCTTCTTTTTCTAGTTCATTGAGGTATTTAATTTAATGTTATTTGTTATATCTTGTTTATTTCTAAATGGAAGTGTTTATCACTATGCATGGATTTATTCCTGGGCTTTCTGTCCTATTCCATTGATCTATATTTCTGTTTGGGGGGGCAGTACCAATCTGTTTTGATGACTATAGCTTTGTAGTATAGTCTGAAGTCAGGGATTCTGATTCCTCCAGCTCTGTTCTTTTTTTCCCTCAAGATTCTTTTGGTGATTCAGTCTCTTTTGTATTTCCATAAATATTTTAAAATTACTTGTTCTAGTTACATGAAAAATGCCATTGGTAATTTGATAGGGATTGCATTGAATCTACAGATCACCTTGGGTAGTATGGTTATGTTAACAATGCTGATTCTTCCAGTCCAAGAACACAGTATATCTTTCTATTTTTTTGTGTTGTTTTTGGTTTCTTTCATCAGTGTCTTATAGTTTCCAGGGTATAGGTCTTTTGCCTCTTTGGCAGATTTATCCCTATGTATTTCATTATTTTTGATGCAGTAGTAAATGGAATTGTTTCCTTAATTTTACCTCAATATATTTAAAATTGCCCTTTTAATTCCCTCTTTGAGTCATTGGTTTTTCACTAGTCTGATGTTTAATTTCCACATATTTGTGAATTTTCCAGCTTTCTTCCACTTGTTGATTTTAGTTTTATACCATTATGGTCAGAAAAGATACTTGATACAATTCAGTCCTTGTAAATTTGTTAAGACTTGTTTTGTGACCTAATATATGATCTGTCCTGGAAAATATTTGATGTGCATTTAAGAAGAATGTGAATTTTATTGCTTTTGGATGAAATATTGTATTTTCTAATGTTGGGTCCATTTTATATTTAATGTCCATTTTTCCTAATAATTTTCTCTCTGGATGGTCTATCCATTGTTAAAAGAAGGGTATTGCAGTCCCCTGCTATTATTGCATTGCTCTCTATTTCTACCTTTCAGTTCAGTTCAGTCGCTCAGTTGTGTCTGACTCTTTATGACCCCATGAATCGCAGCATGCCAGGCCTCCCTGTCCATCACCAACTCCCGGAGTTCACTCAGACTCACGTCCATCAAATCAGTGATGACATCAAGCCATCTCATCCTCTGTTGTCCCCTTCTCCTCCTGCCCCCAGTCCCTCCCAGCATCAGAGTCTTTTCCAATGAGTCAACTCTTCGCATGAGGTGGCCAAAGTACTGGAGTTTCAGCTTTAGCATCAGTCCTTCCAAAGAACACCCAGGACTGATGTCCTTCAGAATGGACTGATTGGATCTCCTTGCAGTCCAGGGGACTCTCAAGAGTCTTCTCCAACACCACACTTCAAAAGCATCAATTCTTCAGCACTCAGCTTTGTTCACAGTCCAACTCTCACATCCATATGTGACCACTGGAAAAACCATAGCCTTGACTAGACGGACCTCTGTTGGCAAAGTAATGTCTCTGCTTTTCACTATGCTATCTAGATTGGTCATAACTTTTCTTCCAAGGAGTAAGCGTCTTTTAATTTCATGGCTGCAGTCACCATCTGCAGTGATTTTTGGAGCCCCAAAAAATAAAGTCTGACATTGTTTCCACTGTTTCCCCATCTATTTCCCATGAAGTGATGGGACCAGATACCATGATCTTCGTTTTCTGAATGTTGAGCTTTAAGCCAACTTTTTCACTCTCCTCTTTCACTTTCATCAAGAGGCTTTTTAGTTTGTCTTCACTTTCTGCCATAAAGGGTGGTGTCATCTGCATATCTGAGGTTATTTCTACCTTTAGGTCTGTTAATATTTGCTTAATATATTTAGGTCCTCTGACGGTGAGTGTATGTATTTATATGATGTTAATAGTCTCTTGGTGAATCAGCTTCTTTATCATTAAATAATAATCTTCTTCTCTCCTCCAACATACTTAAAGTATGTTTTGGATATAGCTACCCACTCTCTTGATTTTCATTTGCATGGTATGTTTTCTTCCATCCTTTCTCTTTGAACCTATGTATATCCTTAAAACTGATGTGAGTCTTTTATAGACAGCATACAATGGGGTCTTGGTTTTTATCTATTCAGTCATTTTACATCTTTTGATTAGCAAATATAATCCATTTATATTTAAAATAATTATTGAATGGTAAGGACGTACTATTGCCATCTTATCAGTTGTTTTCTGGCTTTTTTGTAGTTCGTTTCTTTCTTTCTCTCTTGGTCTCTTCCTTTGTGATATGATAATTTCCTGTAGTGCTATGCTTTGACTCCTTTCTCTTTCTTTTTTGTACATCTGCTGTAGATTTCTGCTTTGTGGTTATGAAACTATAAGTATAAAACATGTTATAGTTATAACAGTCTATTTTAAGTTTGCAACAACTTAACTTCAGTCACATAGAAAAACCTTCTTACTCCCTACCCCTACAAGCATTTTATGTTCTTCACTTTGCCAACAAAGGTCTGTCTAGTTAAAGCTATGGTTTTTCCATTAGTCATGTATGGATGTGAGAGTTGGACTGTAAAGAAAGCTGAGCGCCGAAGAATTGATGCTTTTGAACTGTGGTGCTGGAGAAGACTTTTGAGAGTCCCTTGGACTGCAAGGAGATCCAGCCAGTCCATCCTAAAGGAAATCAGTCCTGAATATTCATTGGCAGAACTGATACTGAAGCTGAGACTGCAATACTTTGGCCACTTGATGTGAAGAAGTGACTCCTTGGAAAAGACCCTGATGCTGGGAAAGATTGAAGGCAGGAGGAGAAGGGGACGACAGAGGATGAGATGGTTGGATGGCATCATCAACTCAACGGATATGAGTTTGAGTAACCTCCGGGAGTTGGTGATGCATAGGGAAGCCTGGCATGCTGCAGTCCAGGGAGTCACAAAGAATCGACTGAGTGACTGAACTGACTGACTGATTTCACAGTTTACATATTTTAATATTGTGTTCATTCATAAATTATTGTAGCTATGGTTGTTTTTTAAACTTTGTCTTTTAACCTTCATATTAATATTAGAATTAAGTGACTTCCATACCATCATTACAGAATTAGAATATTATGAATTTGACTATATACTTACCCTTACCAGTGAGTTTTGTATTTTCAAATTTTTAAGTTACTAGTTTCCTTTCATTTCAGCTTGAAGAATTTCCTATAGCATTTCTTGTAAGGCAGATCTAGTAATGAACCCCCTCAATTTTGTTTGTTTTGGAAATTTTTTATCTCTACTTCATTTCTGAAGGACAGTTTCAGTATTGGTAATGGATTCTTGGTTGGCAGGTTATTGTTTCTCCTTTTGGTGCTTTGATTATATCATACCACTCTCTCCTCATCTATAAGGTTTCTACTGAAAATCCACTGATTATTTTTCTGTATGGGAGAAAATCCCCCCCCTCAGGATAGTTGTATAAATCTCTGTAGACTGAATAACACATGAAAAAAAAAATTTGTGCTGTATGTTTCCTCCCGTGGCCATTTCTTTAGCCAACTTACCCACTTGCTGAAGCATCTATGTAGTCTTCAGGGTTCATTCAGTGGAAATTTGTTTTATTAACACATTAGAAATTGTGCATATTGGCATAGCTTCTATCTGATGGGAAAAAAAGCCAGGATTGCATTGGCAGTTATGGAAAACCGTTTCTAATTCCCAGATTGAATATAGCTGGTTGTTCTTTTGCCCTGGTACTGACTTCAAATGGCATATCTTCTGTAAGTCCTGGTCATTAGATGTTGAGCTACTGAGTGTTCTCATGCTTTTGATAGCCAGTAATTCTTTAGAATTATTCAGTTTTATAAGTAAACATTAAGCTCTGAATGTCAGCTAGTAAAAACAAGATCCTAAACATAGCCATTATCTTTAAGAATTTCACTTTTTAGAGGGAAAATAGGCATAAAGTGAACTGAAATATAATGTGTAAGCGTTGTAAGAGTGATATGATCACAGAGCAGCTATCACCCACCCTTGAGAGGCATGTGCTTGTGTGTCTAACATCCTAGTAGATTTCCTGCTCTTAAGATGTTTATATTTGGCTTCACAGTTGATACTTGTTTTATAAGTTTGCTGGGTTGTGTTAGCTGTGATTAGTTAATATATTTAGGGAGAGACTTTATTTCACTTTGATTTTATCCTAAAGAACACAGTAAGGAGCTATTTTGTTAAGAATGGCAGCAAAACTTTTTGTGGATTTTTTAGGTACAGGGTGCAGTACCTAATAAACATAGTTCCTTTTTTGAGAAGGTGGGGTGTTCTTGGGAAAGTAACATTTAAAGAAAGAACAAATATGATACAGCAGCATAAGTTTCTGCACAGCACTATAATTTTTAATGTACCTTCATATTTATTATTAGTGATGACCATGTAAGTAAGGCAAGTTAGAGTAGACACTCATTTTATGGATAAGAAACTTTACTGGCTTCCCACAATTACACAATAAGTGTGTGGTAGAGACAGCACTCAAAGTTACCTGACTTTAACCTACAGCTCTTTCTGCCTTAACATAGCAAGAATTGAGTAGTTCTTGTGGAAATCAGAGAACAAGACCTTACGAGTCCTGTCCAGACACCAAAGAGTAAATCAGGTTCTGGTGTACAGTGAAAGGGTAAAGTCTGGGCTGGGCCAAAACCACATGCTGAGCAAAAAGCAGAAAACTGAAAGTCTGAGTTGAGAAAGGCCAAGGAAGCAGAATTCAAAGGGACATTTAGGCAAGAACTAGTAGAGATTTTGTGAAGAGACAAGGTAGGAGACCAGGGAATTTGTGGGGCTGGAAGAAACACAAGCTGGAATCAAGATTGCCGGGAGAAATATCAATAACCTCAGATATGCAGATGACACCACCCTTATGGCAGAAAGTGAAGACGAACTAAAAAGCCTTTTGATGAAAGTGAAAGAGGAGAGTGAAAAAGTTGGCTTAAAGCTCAACATTCAGAAAACGAAGATCGTGGTATCTGGTCCCGTCACTTCATGGGAAATAGATGGGGAAACAGTGGAAACAGTGTCAGACTTTATTTTGGGGGGCTCCAAAATCACTGCAGATGGTGACTACAGCCATGAAATTAAAAGACGCTTACTCCTTGGAAGAAAAGTTATGACCAATCTAGATAGCATAGTGAAAAGCAGAGACATTACTTTGCCAACAGAGGTCCGTCTAGTCAAGGCTATGGTTTTTCCAATGGTCATGTATAGACGTGAGAGTTGGACTGTGAAGAAGGCTGAGCACTGAAGAATTGATGCTTTTGAAGTGTGGTGTTGGAGAAGACTCTTGAGGGTCCCTTGGACTGCAAGGAGATCCAGCCAGTCCATTCTGAAGGAGATCAGCCCTGGGATTTCTTTGGAAGGAATGATGCTGAAGCTGAAACTCCAGTATTTCGGCCACGTCATGCGAAGAGTTGACTCATTGGAAAAGACTCTGATGCTGGGAGGGATATGGGGCTGGAGGAGAAGGGGACGAGAGGATGAGATGGCTGGATGGCATCACTGGTTCAATGGACATGAGCTTGGGTGAATTCCAGGAGTTGGTGATGGACAGGGAGGCCTGGCATGCTGCCATTCATGGGGTCGCAAAGAGTTGGACACGACTGAGCGACTGAACTGAACTGAACTGTCAACGCATCCAACTGCAAAGCACCTTTTCAAGACTGAGTCCCTTCCTGCTGGTCTTAAAGGCATATAACATTCTGAACCTAAATCTTAACAGGTATAGGAAAGTGTAAAGGTGTTTATTGGTGTTTTGCTTGGCTTACTTGGTCATATATTAAGGTTGATATAAGGCTGGCCCTATTTTATATATTTTATTTCTAAGGTATATATTTTTGAA
>SJYQ01003410.1:199754-270568 GCA_006410935.1 Redunca redunca | reverse complement strand
AGAAAACCAGTGTTAAACATCTTAATCACTTGTTTCTATATGTTATTAGTTTTTACATATTTGAAATCATATTATATGTATATGTGTTTATATCAAAATTTCCCTTTATGTATCATCTTGATCTTGTTGGTTTTACTTTCTTTCATTATTTTCTTCCTGCTTTTTTTAAAATTTTTTTTTTCTAGGTAACAGAAATCTAACATTATTTTGGAATGAATTTGGATACCCAGATAATAAGGACATGGAAAAATCTTCAGATTCTGTTCAGTATCAAAGAAGACAAGCCATGGCCATCCCATGCATGATTCAGTGTGGTGAGTATTAAATTCCATTCAAGTTAGCAAACTTTTAGTAAGAGCCTAATATTGCAAGTCACTGTGTTTTTTAAAAAAATAAGGAAGACGAAGATGAAGTAAGACAGGGTTCTTGCTTTCCAAGAGATTAGGGTCTAAGAGAAGGGTTAAGATGAGCATGAAAGTAATTGTAATAGAGGTGAAAATAATGTAAATGATGTCAAAGAGACCCATAATTCTTTGAGGTTTCAAAGAAAGGGAGAGAGAAAATTGAAGCAAGGCTTCATGACAAGGTAGCCTTTGCCTTGGTCTTTCAAGTCAGTTTTTGAAAGCAGGGGTATAGTTGGAAATATGTGTTGATATATAGTGTGCCCTTCAGCTAATATTATTGTGGTGAATAATAGAAAGTTATTTTCCAATTTTTAATACTTAACACAGTTAAATAATAGTAGATACATAGCAATTGACTACTGAGTGAATCAATAATGAGTAAATAATAAAAGATAAAATTATTAGGTTTTATAAACATGTTCAACGGCCTTGAATGCCAGGATAAGGAGTTTTAGCTTTAATAAGCAATGGAGAGGCATTGGAGGTTTCTCAAAAGGAGAGAAATATCACTGAAGCATTGAACGCTTACTATGGGTCTCCACTGTCTGCAGGGAATCTGCCATCCAGTGGGGGAAGCAATCAAGCAAAGAAACAAAAAATCACACTGTAGCTCCTTACACAGGGCCAAGGGAACCCCTTGGACATGAATGTGAGCAAGCTTTGGGAAATAGTGAAGGACAAGGGAGCCTGGCATGCTGCAATTCATGGGGTCTCAAAGAACTGGACATGAGTTAGTGAGAGAACAACAACAAGGGAACACCTCCCCAACCTTGAGCCTGGGGTGGTCCAAACGGGACCTGACTGGCTAGATGTCACTTGTAGTAAGGTTGCTCTGGCAGCTCAGTGCAAGGTGATGTGGAGAAGGCTCAAAGCAAAGGTTAGGGTCATACCTCTGCAGACAAGACTTCTGGCACAATCCAGGATCCAGGTGAGGAATTACACAGGTCTGAATAAAGGTATGGCAGTGAGATTTAAGGGGAACACACGTGACAGGCACTTAGAAGGTGTAACTGAGAAAACTGATGACTATATGCAACAACCTATTGGATGATAATATTACTGGTTAAAAATGACTGTGTGTATTTGATATGTGCAACTTATTGCCAGAATCTAATCTCGAGTACCTGAAAGCCATGTGAAATTGGGCAAATTTTTTAAGTTCTCTAAGCTTCGATTTTCTTTTTTATAAAATGAAGTTAGTATTTATAGTTACATTATGCAGTTTTGTGAAAATACAATTAATTAATACATGTAAATTTTATTCAGTGCTTAGGATAGTGTATTATGTTCTCCAGAGAAAGAGAACCAATAGGATAGATAGATTTATGGATGGATGGATGGTTAGATAGATATTAATCATAGGGAACTGGCTCAGATGATTGAGGAGGCTGAAAAGTCCCAAGATCTTAGTCAGCAAGCTAAAGACCTGGGAGAGCCATTGGTTTAATTCCAGAGCTTCAAGGCCTGAGAACCAGGAGGCCTGATAATATAGTTCCAATCTAAATATTGACAGATTTGATACCCAAGAAGAGCTGATGTTTAGTTCTAGTTTGGAGACAGGAAAGACCAATGTCTTGGTTCAAGACAGAAAGAACTGTCTCTTACTTGCAAGAGGGTCAACTTTTTCACCCCTATTGAGGCCTTCAGCTGATTTGTTGAGGCCCATCATATTAGATTGATTATATTCTTTGCAGCCAAAGATGGAGAAGTTCTATACAGTCAGCAAAAACAAGACCGGGAACTGACTGTGGTTCAGATCATGAACTCTTTATTGCCAAATTCAGACTTAAATTGAAGAAAGTAGGGAAAACCACTAGACCATTCAGGTATGAGCTAAATCAAATTCCTTATGATTATAGAGTGGAAGTGAGAAATAGATTTAAGGGACTAGATCTGATAGATAGAGTGCCTGATGAACTATGGATGGAGGTTCGTGACATTGTACTGGAGATAGGTATCAGGACCATCCCCATGGAAAAGAAATGCAAAAAGCAAAGTGGCTGTCTGGGGAGGCCTTACAAATAGCTGTGGAAAGAAGAGAGGTGAAAAGCAAAGGAGAAAAGGAAAGATATAAGCATCTGAATGCAGAGTTCCAAAGAATAGCAAGGAGAGATAAGAAAGCCTTCCTCAGCGATCAATGCAAAGAAATAGAGGAAAACAACAGAATGGGGAAGACTAGAGATCTCTTCAAGAAAATTAGAGATACCAAGGGAACATTTTATGCAAAGATGGGCTCGATAAAGGACAGAAATGGTATGGACCTAACAGAAGCAGAAGATATTAAGAAGAGATGGCAAGAATACACAGAAGAACTGTACAAAAAATATCTTCCCGACCAAGATAATCAGATGGTGTGATCACTCACCTAGAGCCAGACATTCTGGAATGTGAAGTCAAGTGGGCCTTAGAAAGCATCACTATGAACAAAGCTAATGGAGGTAATGGAATTCCAGTTGAGCTGTTTCAAATCCTGGAAGATGATGCTGTGAAAGTGCTACACTCAATATGCCAGCCAATTTGTAAAACTCAGCAGTGGCCACAGGACTCAAAAAGGTCAGTTTTCATTCCAATCCCAAAGAAAGGCAATGCCAAAGAATGCCCAAACTGCCACACAATTGCACTAATCTCACATGCTAGTAAAGTAATGCTCAAAATTCTCCAAGCCAGGCTTCAGCAATACGTGAACCATGAACTTCCTGATGTTCAAGCTGGTTGTAGAAAAGGCAAAGGAACCAGAGATCAAATTGCCAACATCCGCTGGATCATGGAAAAAGCAAGAGAGTTCCAGAAAAACATCTATTTCTGCTTTCTTGACTATGCCAAAGGCTTTGACTGTGTGGATCACAATAAACTGGAAAATTCTTCAAGAGATGGGAATAGCAGACCACCTGACCTGCCTCTTGAGAAACCTATATGTAGGTCAGAAAGCAATAGAACTGGACATGGAACAACAGACTGGTTCCAAATAGGAAAAGGAGTACGTCAAGGCTGTATATTGTCACCCTGCTTATTTAACTTATATGCAGAGTACATCACAAGAAACACTGGACTGGAAGAAGCACAGGCTGTAATCAAGATTGCCAGGAGAAATATCACTAACCTCAGATATGCAGATGACACCACCCTTATGGCAGAAAGTGAAGAGGAACAAAAAAGCCTCTTGATGAAAGTGAAAGAGGAGAGTGAAAAAGTTGGCTTAAAGCTCAACATTCAGAAAACGAAGATCATGGCATCTGGTCCCATCACTTCATGGGAATTATATGGGGAATAGTGGAAACAGTTTCAGACTTTATTTTTGGGGCTCCAAAATCACTGCAGATGGTGAGTGCAGCCATGAAATCAAAAGACGCTTACTCCTTGGAAGGAAAGTTATGACCAACCTAGATAGTGTATTAAAAAGCGGAGACATTACTTTGTCAACAAAGGTCTGTCTAGTCAAGACTATGGTTTTTCCAGTGGTCGTGTATGGATGTGAGAGTTGGACTGTAAAGAAAGCTGAGTGCCAAAGAATTGATGCCTTAGAACTGTGGTGTTGGAGAAGACTCTTGAGAGTCCATGGACTGCACGGAGATCCAACCAGTCCATTCTAAAGGAGGTCAGTCCTGGGTGTTCTTTGGAAGGACTGATGCTAAAGCTGATACTCCAATACTTTGGCGACCTCATGTGAAGAGTTGACTCACTGGAAAAGATTCTGATGCTGGGAGGGATTAGGGACAGGAGGAGAAGAGGACGACAGAGGATGAGATGGCTGGATGGCATCACCGACTTGAGGAACATGAGTTTGGGTAAACTCCGGGAGTTGATGATGGACAGGGAGGCATGGAGTGCTGCAATTCATGGGGTCGCAAAGAGTCGGACATGACTGAGCGACTGAACTGAACTGCACTGACCGTATTAGGAAAGATAATCTGCTTTGTTCATTCTACCAACTCAAATGTTAATCTAATCCGAAGGACTGACACAGTCAGAATAATGTTTGACGAAATACCCAGGAACCCAATGGCTCTGTCAAATTGACACATAAAATTAACCATCACAAATGGCTACTAATGTTGTCTTTTTAATCATTATATTATATCTTATAAGCCTCAGAAACCCCTTTTGGTAGGTGGTGAAACCATTCGTATTCTTAACCACTGTGCAGACTGCCTCCATTTTAGATGAACAGAGAGAAAGAAGTATTCACCCAAGAGCACTAACAAAGGGTGTAGAGAGGAGTCAGGATTTGAGTGAGGAGCAGCCTGAAGAGAGTGGAGTGCCTGAAAATGAGGAGGGACTGAAAGGGAGAAAGAGACAAAGAAGTCAAGAAGTGTAGACTGGAGAGCAGAATAAGAACCAAAAGAAATGCAGTACAAGGAACTGTGTAAATGGTAGAGTTTGATTTTCCTTCTTATCTTAGTCATGTGCTTGGAGATGGACGGTGGTGTTGGCAGATAAATAGTGGGTCAGAAAAAATGGAAGAGCCAGTCTGGATGCCTTCCTGTGGTTTAAGAAAAGGTGAAGAGGAACCTATTACTTCATATTCTTTTGGCTGGAACCAGCAGAAACCAACTGGAAAAAACTTAAGCAATGATGGCGATAATAATAATAATGGCAGCAACAATAATAATTTATTGATGGTGTTCTAGGTAGCTCAGAACCCTGGACCATTTGTGTCATCAAATATAATGGTATATGGTCAAGAATTCACTTGTCTTTGGACTGAAAGATAGCTTCGTACCTTCAGTATATACAGCCTGACATCTTACTATGGTAGATTCACTTCTGATTGTGGTCTTTCTTGTATGTGGTTTTTGTTTTGATGATTTTAGATCTTTGCCTTAAGTGGAGAGTCTTGCCTCCTTCTACTGATTATCAGGAAAAAGAATTCTTTGATATCTGGATTTGTGCTGATAACCCTAATCTCTCGGAAAACAGGTAGTTTTTGATAGTTTTCTAAAATTCTTTATCCATTTTTAATTCCTATAATTTATATGTATGAAGCCTAAAAATGTCATCCCTTAGCAGCTATCATCCCTTCTAACTCTTTCTAGCCTATTGCCACTTCTGGAAGGATATTTCATTAGTGCTCTTTTCCATGAAGTTAAAAGACACTTGGGTGTAAGTTTTTGTTAATGTTGGGTGTGCAGCTCTGCATTTCTACTGGCAGAAAACCTTACCTCGGTGTTTAAGAGTTCTGCCTTCCAGTTCATTTTCACACAATGTACAATCTTATAGTGCAGGAGTCTTATCTAGATACTTAAGTGTTAGACCATGTGCTTTTTCAGTTTAAGTCATATATTGATTTCATTGCTTTGTGCTTTTGGAGGAAGAGCTGCAGACTAAAACAGGAAAAAGGTCAATTAAATATTGATAGATGTCAACCTTATTACAAACCCTTTTTGACTTACTTCTTTTCCTTGTGGGCTAAAGAGTTAATATGCTCCTTTACCAGAGGCACCTTTAAGTGAAGCATCACTTTTCCATGGAGTTTATTCTAAGTTCTTTGACCTGGATGAGTGGATCAATATTGCTATTACAGACATTAGGGTAATAATTCTTGTTTATTTTTATTCGGCCCTGAAAAAAAAAGCAACTGAGAAAAATATAAGAAGGAAGAAAACATTTAGAAACTGCTACTAAAACCTCTTCAACCTGGAGTCTTCAAGTTAATCATATTTAGAGATTAATGAAAAATGTCATAGGTGATAGGGCTCTTAGATTTCACATGGCCCAAGGGGTTTTTCAGTCTCCCTTTCTTGGTTTGCAGCAGAACCTTTTTTTTTTTTTTTAATCCCCAAATAAAATTTCTCTCTGACCTCAGGTATATAAAACAGATAAAAACAGAACTGTCCTGATTGAATTGGAGGCTGAGAATCTTGGGGCCAGAGGTATCTACTTCTCATTTCTGTCTCCTGCTCTCTGTAAAAAGCCTAGAGCTCCAGGGAGCATGATTATAAAACACTGATCTAGACTGACTTCTTCATTTAAGAGAAGTGGAAATTGAAGCCCAAACAGGGGTTGAGAAGACTGTTTATGAAGCTGCTGGCCTTGATCTTCCGACTGCCAACCTGATTCTCGTCCTAACCTGTAACTTGACTATCTCCCAAATAGGAACACAGTAGTGGCTCAGTTTCAATATTAAGAATAGTCTGATGGATAGTATTTTCATTGTTACTGTCATTATTTTCACCCATGTGTTGTTTAAAAGAAGTTTTTTTTTGATGTTTTGGTTTTGTTTTTTAAATTTCTCTGTGGAAAGACTTGTGCTTGGAAATGTAAATAAAATTGGTCCCAGCCCCCAAATGTCCAAAAAGAAAGGTGATAATATTGATCACTTTCTGTGAGCTCAAAACTTTCATGCAGCGTAGGATAGTGTTTAAAGTTCAGACTCTGGGGCCAGACTGCCTAGGTTTGACTCCTGGCTCCTTTAGCCTGTGAAGCCTTAGACAAATGATAAAATCTCTCTTTAACTCATCTTCCCATCACCTAGAATAGAGTACAATAATAATACCCTCTGTACCTTTTCTAGGTCCAGCTGAACCCCTTGTTAAGGACAGTCTTAAGTCCCTGGTCACTGGGGGCCCCTTAGTAATAAGCCATGAGAATTTAGATTCCTCTGCTAGCTCAGATGGTAAAGAATCTGCCTGCAATGCAAGAGACCTGGGTTGGAAAGATCCCCTGGAGAAGGAAATGGCAACCCACTCCAGTATTCTTGCCTGGAGAATTCCATAGAAAGAGGAGCCTGGCAGGCTATAGTCCACAGGATCGCAAAGAGTCGGACACAGCTGAGCAACTAACACTTTCACTTTTCCTTCCATTATATTTTAGCCATATGTCTATGACTTCTCACTCTAGCCTTTGGCCATCTCAGATCCACAGAACTGGGGACCTGACCTCTATAGATTCCCTTTTCTCCAGCTAACCATTATCCTTGAATTGACGTGCTGGTCCCTTCTCCTTGAAAAGTGGTGATGCCATCACTGAGTGTTATAAAATTAGTTTCAAAGCCATACTAATTTTGTCTCTTTTATACATCAAAACACTGCCATTTCTGATGACAGGCAAGATAAATTTGCCATGTTCACAGAAAACGGATGGCCCTTAAAAGCCTGAAAAGCAAAAAGTCTTTTATTTATAATTTCTTAAGTCCTTGATTCTTTAAATATACTGACATAATTTTGACCATCTGCATTTCATTTCCACTGAAAAGATGAGGACAAAAACAATGCTTAAAGTGGTAGCAAGAGATTTAGAAATGGGAACTATGAAGAAAAACTTTTGATTATAAGGGCAGTTACTTGAAAGTTGATACTTCCTTTAAGGGAGATTATCAACAGCAATGCAGATGAAGATTCCCATGGGAAAAGAAGTTGATCTGATGACCTCATTCAGTCCTCTGATTCAGTATGTTTAAATGGACCATGCATACTTTGAGACTATGCCGTGAAATAGCAAAACTCTGATATATATATACACTGTTGGACTTGGATAAAATGTGTGTTAAAGTGATGAGAAAGGGAAGTACAGTTATTTATTAGGCAATACTGGATGAGTGAAAGGATAGCAATATGGGGTGAAAAGTGGCATCATCTGTATTTACAGAAAATGCAGTTTATTGTCAGCAGTTAATTGCCAATTGTCAGCAGGGTTAAAGCCAATGAACAGCATTTGAATGAACAATGTCAGTGTAACCAGAACTGGGACAGGAAACATAATAATAGCTCCCTCTTACATTGCAGTTACACGTTATGTCATTTCATTACAATAACCACGTGCTGCTAAGTCGCCTCAGTTGTGTCCAACTCTGCAGCCTCATAGACGGCAGCCCACCAGGCTTCCCCATCCCTGGGATTCTCCAGGCAAGAACACTGGAGTGGGTTGCCATTTCCTTCTTCAATGCATGAAAGTGAAAAGCGAATGTGAAGTCACTCAGTCATGTCCAACTTTTCCCGACCCCATGGACTGCAGCCTACCAGGCTCCTCCATCCATGGGATTGTCCAGGCAAGAGTACTGGAGTGGGGTGCTATCGCTGTCTTCGAATAACCACGTGAGCTTTCTTCAAATCTCAGAGGAGAAAATGGTGAAGCTAAGGGAGGTTCAGTGACCTGTCCACCATTCCTCCCTAAGCCTGAAACTTGAATTCAAGCACATTGATTCAAAACCTGTGCTCTGTCTGCCTTACTACTCCCCCCACTCTGTAGGGATCTTTAACTCAGGAAGCCTAATTCCAGACAAATATTTTATGGTGGTAAAACATACCATTCTACAAATGATAGTGTTCTGCATTGGTGACTCAGGCAGCTTAAAATGGATTCATTCTTTCTCAAGTCACCTTTTTTTGTTTGTTTGTTTTGTTTTCCACCTTAAGCACAGAAGGAGGCTACACATTTTGGTCACAGTACCCAAGAAATAAATATCAGTGTGCTTCCATTACATTCATTCTGTGTATTTGTATATATTAGAACAGGGATCACCAGCAGGGTAAAAATGATACCCATCATTTCACTAGACCCAGAAGTCTGAGTTTTGGAAAGGATATTTAAAAATATTTAAAATATGGCTTATATTGCATATTAAGATTTAATTTGTTTATAAAAATCTTTGAGGACAATCAAACAGATTGCATTTTAGTAAATTAATTGAGGTTTTTCTTTTCTAAATAAAAACTTAATGTTACCACAAGGTTCTTTTCTCAAATGAAATAGAAACCTGTGTGGGTACTATCCCACAGATGTCTTCAGATGAACACTGCATGTGGTTATATATATAGGTTTTATATATATAGGTAGGTGTCCCCCTGATTTATCTACCACCTTTCTTTGAAAATAACAATAAAAACAAATACCATATGTGGATGGAATTAAGTGTTTTTCACAGCAGTACTTGAATTTGATTGTAGTCCTCAGTCTTCTCTGTTGGTGGGGGCAAGAAAAATATATGCTGAACCCTGAGAAATAGAGAAATGTAGTGGGAGTGAGATGCTTAGCTTTCCCTGCACTGTTTCAGATTGAAGAAGCCCTTCTCTCTATTCTCAACCTCCTCCTCCCTTTCCTAGCTTAGCACCCGTGTATTTTATGACACTCACTTCCCCCTCTTTTTGGTACCTGCCAGTGGTAGAAAAACTCTTGTGTAAGGCTCTGAGAATCAACTTCAGCATTTCGTACCCCCTTCCCACATTGCATGTCCTCAGCCATGCCCTGGATCAAGGCCATGTCCAATGGGAATGGAACTTCTTGTCCCTGCCAGGCCTCCATACCAAAGTGAAATAAGATGGTATCTCAATTTTTCAGCAGTTTGGCTAGCTCAGCTCCCCAGAACATAGCCATGAAACAAGAAGTAGGGTGGAAAAAAGGTCTCAAAAATCATTAGTATTCTTTGGAAACATAAAGAGAGAAGCCCTCAGGCACAGCCTGTTTATTGCAATTTATAGATAATTCTGTTTGATTATGTAATGCATAATCAAACTGGAGACAGCCCATCAGTAAGGCTAGGAAGCTGAGAGTCCACTAGCAGCTGGTGCGCCTCTAGCAGCAGAGAGAGGAAGATAGATAGGGTGCTGGACTGCTCGATGGGGCTCCACCATGTGGCTCCGTAACCCCTGAGGTGATCACAGGCTGCTGCCTCCCGTTATAGTAGTCACTGGTCTTCACAGTGAGTCTCAATCCTCAAATGAAGGATCTGTGTGCTCCCGAAGCAGAATTATTTGGTGTATTTTACAGAGACATATTGGAGAAGGAAATGACAACCCACTCCACTATTCTTGACTGGAGAATTCCATGGACAGAGGAGCCTGGAGGGCTACAGTCTATGAGGTTGCAAAGAGTTGGACACGACTGAACGACTAAACCACCACCGCAGATTTCTATCCCAGATTTTTTGGGAAAAGAATAATGCATGGTAGTAATGAATTAAGCTTCAGTTATCTAAACAACATTTTTTCAAAAGTTCTCATTTGGTGATAACTCAGGATAAATGAAACGTTAGTAAATAATGAATATTCTCCCTTTCTTGTAAATCTATAGTACCCTCCACATTTTCCATTAAGTTCTTTTCCAAGAAAAGTGGAGATTTAATGTATTACCTAAATTCTCAATATAATGCTGTATTTGAGCAATGCTGTATTTGAGTTTTGGGTATAAGCCAGAGACAATTCCTTGTCGAAGTAAATAATCTTTTGCAGACAGTAAATAGTTTTATATTTCTTTCTGATGTTCTCTCTTGTACTTGGTTGTGAAAAGTTGTCATCGGACAGAACATCTACCTTCCATACCCCTGGGCACTACGAACACAGTATCACACTCAAAAAATGAGAAAGACAAGCAGCTTCAAGAGTCAGTCCAGAGGTATCAAAATCAACTGGTAGAACCGCGTCAACAGGTGAGCTGTTAGTAATTCTTTCCAAAAGCTACCCAGATTCTTGAGCTGTTGATTTCATGCATACAGATTAACTAAAGTGGTTTACCCAAGTAAATGTGTAGCCTCTTTTTCTCTTCTTGTTTTGTCACCTCCTTTTTATTTTGGATCTAAGGACTGTTCTAGAGGTGATCACAGGTACTCCAGGGATCCAGAAAGAGAAAGGACTTCTTCAAATAATGCTATATTTTTATATATGATAATCTAAGTCCATCTCCACAACAGTGTGTGAGAAATAGGGGAATATATTTCCACTCTAGGGTGTGCGTACAGCCTTGTAGAGGTCAGCCAGTATGTCAAAGGTCACAGAGTCAAGTTTGGGACACAAATGTATATGACTACAAAAATTATGCTATTTTTATCTCATTAGGCTTCTTCCCTGAGGGTAGATGTTTAGACGTAAAGAGTTATTCTTTTAAAAAATATTAGCCTCTTAATACAGGAACTTAATGTCTTATTTAATTGTTAAGAAAATTCAATAAATAAAACAGTATCAGTAAATATAGATAACCATGACAATTGCAAGTGAAAGAAAAAGTGGTGTGCAGAATTACTGTTTTAATCTCTTAACTAATTAAGTAATTGCATCCCTTTGTATAGATTTAGCACCCAAGTTCAACATTTTTTAATTGTGTTGCCTGTCAAGTTCCTCAAATAGAAATTGAGGAGGTCAGCAGCATATGTCCAAATGTGTTGACTCCTATGTGGATGTCAGGAAATAAAATACTCATCTGAGTAGAAAATTCCCTTCCTGAATTGGGAGTTAAGACACTCAGGCTTACTACCTGCTTACTATGTGTATTCCTGGGCTCATGGAAAATCAACTTTCTTTTCTACCCGAGCTTTATCTTCTTACCTCTCTCCCTTTGCTGAGGATCTACCGTGCAGGTCAGCCACCACCTGGGGTCACAGACCACAAACACTGAGTGGCTCCCCTTTTAGCCTGAAGTTTCTGAGTTTCTGTGGGGAAGAGAGTGAAAGTCATTTGGAAACATATTCACCTAACCAGTCTTCAATCCTCAAAGTTGCTCAACTTTTTACATATCTTTGAGTGTCTGCTTTTGAGTTTTATAACAGGTCAGACATAAAGATATCATCACTGATTGTTATTTTAATAAGCAATTATGTGAAAGAGCTTTTCAATGTTAAATATCTTTGTTTATTTCTTATTTTCCTTACCATCCCTTGTATTTTTGTGAAAGCATTCAGCACATTTTGAACTGGTTTTATCTTTATTGCAATCTCTGGATATATTTTTCCTATAGAGGACAGCATTGACCCTTGGATAGTGAGAGTGTCAGTCATGAAGTCTTAATTACCTTTTTCTGTTTAGGATTGGATGTTTTATTCATCATCAAGGTAGAGATTTTGATGGAGGCTGATGGAATAACAGATTTGGGCCATCCATTCTACCTATTCCTTCTTTCTTGGTAGTTGGTTTTTTCATAAAAATTTGAGCCAGGTTTATAGATTCAGTCTGTTTCAGATATAAACAAAAAAGTTTAGCAGTACTTAAATAGAAACCTACTCCAAATAGTTCAAAGGATGTTAAGACTCATCATCTTCCCCTCGCCTGCTTTTGTGAAAACAATCCTCACTTAATACGCTTCCAGGGTTCGGGGTCCTTAACTGACCCTGTTTTTGTGGTAATCAAGGAAAAGTTTGGTTAGGGTTCACCTAACCATGGGCAACCAGTTAATTTTTTTTTTTTATTGAAGTATAGTTGAATTACAATATTGTGTTAGTTTCTGCTGTATGGCAAAGTGAATCGGTCAAATATATCCACATATCCTCTCTTTATAAGATTCTGTTTCCATATAGGACATTACAGAGTATTGAGTAGAGGTTCCTATGCTATTCAGTAGATTCTCATTACTTGTCTGTTTTCTATATAGTAGTGTGTATACATCAATCCCAGTCATCCAATTTATCCTCCCTGCCCCTTATCCTCTAGTAACCATAAGTTTGTTTGCTATATCCATGGCTCTACTTCTGGTTTGTCAATAACATTTACACCTTTTTTTTTTAGATTCCATTCATAACCACATCATATATATCTGTCCTTTTCTGTCTGGCTTACTTCAGTCAGTATGACAATCTCGAGGTCCATCCATGTTGCTGCAAAAGGCATTATTTTAATTTTTTATGGCTGAGTAATATTCCACTGTATATATATGCCACATCTTCTTTATCCATTCCTCTGTTGTTGGCATAATTTTGAGGTGGTCATCAAACACATACTTGGCCTTGGCTCTGTCCTGTGCTTGGCAGGGTGGGGAATAGAGTAACTCTAATACCAAGAATGTAAGCCCCATGATTGCAAGGATAGTTTTGGTTTTGTTCACTGTCTTTGTTACCGAAAACACTGCCTGGCATGTAGTAGTTTTCAACAGATAGTTGTTGAATCATGAAATAAAACATGACCTTGGATAATATACAGTCCCTTCGAGGACCATGTCTGACAGCTACTTAAACGTTAACAGCCGCTGTAAAACAGTACTAGTTCGGTGCTTGTCTGGTCACGTGCTGTGCCTCGTCGCCCAGTTGTGTCTGACTCTTTGTGACCCAGTGGACTGCAGTCCATCAGGCTCCTCTGTCCATGGGGACTCTCCAGATGAGAATACTGGAGAGGGTGGGTTGCCATGCCCTCCTCCAGGGGACCTCCCCAACCCAGGGATCGAACCCAGGTCTCCTGATTTGCAGGCAGATTCTTTACCATAGCTGAAACTAAATCAGAAGTTTATTACAAGGAGATAGGGAGGGTGGCTTCGTTCAAAAAAGTTTCGAAGAGGAAGTGACACAACTTGTATCTTAAAGTCTATTTAGGGTAAATAAAGGGACAGAACAGGGCATTCTAGGTGAGAAGAACATTATCAACAAAGAGTTGGGGATGAGCACGGGCTTATTCCTTCATGGAACCAGTCTTTTAAATTATATGCTAAACTTAACGTATTTTTAAAAATAAACTCAGCATTTCTGTGACATACGTGTCTTTTAAAAACTGTACAAATCACTATAAGATGTGGTAATTACTGAATAGAGGACCTCTGAAAGGTGAGCTCAGTCCCCCTTTCACAAAAATTATTTATCAAAGTATTCAAAAACTGACTTGGTAATAGCTGTCTGATGCCAGAAGAAAAGACTCAAAACCTTACAGTATTCAGTGAGAATTTACATTGTTCCTGACTGCTTTTTAGAAGAAGTGCTGTTAGCCTATGACATAGGAAGGGTGGAAAAGTCAGAAAAATAGGGCATTGGTGCCATTCAGGTGCAGTGCACACACTATTCAGGTGTAGGATAGACATCACTGGAAAATCAAGTATTGGCTAGTGTACTACCATCATTCCACTATATCTATCAGTGGTGCCCATTCTCTCAATATCAGGAAATAATGAGTTGCATGCCATGAAGTTATGGTTTGCCCACCTCCTGTTCTCTCTTCCTGCCTCTGAATACCAATGTTCACTTATTCGTTGATTAAATCTGGGGAGCAAATATAAAAATGGCCCAAATCTGCATACCTTATTTCTTACTCTCTTGCATTTCCATTTTAATGGCAGAAGGCATCTTGATCTGGAAAACAAAGAGTTGACTTGGTAAATCAAAAGCCTTTCAGGATCTTAGATTCTTTGGTTCTTGGTTTTGTGTCATTGACAACCAGGGAGGATGGAATGATGGTAGGAAGGGTAGTATGATGGTGCTAGCATCAGAAACCAGCCGCTGCAGTGTCTTCTCCACCCTTTATACATACTACTGGTATGCAGAGTGACAAAGTCTAGATTCTAGGTGCCCCACTGCAGGATGCCCTACTTAGAGAAAATTCACAGTGGGTCAGAAAACTGCTGGTAGAAGAGGTACCTCAGTGATTAGATCTTGTCCTCTAGGAGAAAGTTAAACATGTTCGTTCAAAGCTACTATCATTTCCGCAGGTGGTATTGTATTTAATCCTCACATTACAGCTATAACAGTTATAACATCAGAAGGAGAGTGAATTTCAGAGCAACTCAGTAAGTTGAATCAGTCATACATCTTTGAATGGTGAAGTTAAGTTTGGTTTCCTTTTTGCCTAATTCCAACACAATCTGCTCACAATCTCATATGAAAATACAGTCAAAAAGGATATGAAAACATTCACAAAGGCAACAAGCTGATGTAATGCAAATCATATTTGTTAAGAGAAATGTATAAGTTCATAAACCTAGTAGGAGGGCTCAAGTCCAAGATGTAACTGATAAGTTGTGCCAGCAAGCCAAGAGCCACTTTATAAATTGTGCTTCTGGAGCAGCACATTCTGCTCCTTCTCCTCTCTGAAGAGATGAATGAGTGTTTCCCCTCATTCCTCATCACTGCTGTTTGCTATACCGAGTGACAAGTGACACCTGCTGGCCAAGTAATGAAGCATTTTCATTTTCATCATCACTTGATTGTTTAGCTACTAATTGGTCCATCAGCTAGATAACTGTCATTCTGTTCTTCAGTGAACCTAGAAGAGAATTTTAAAACCATAAGACAGAGTAACAGAATCAAGTCCTCTGCCTTTGAGGATTCGGCAGAACTCTATTTTGCCCTTTTCTCGGTTTTAACGTCACAATTTACAGTCTTTTCTACTTTCTGTTGTCCAACAGGACAGCTGTGTCATAATCACACACGTGGAGTATTGTTTTAGGCCCATTTCATTCAGGGATTTTTGGTACCACTTTAAATCCGCTTAATGCCTTCAAATCATTAGAAGGCAAATGATAACTTGATTCCTTGCATGAAGCCTGTTCTGTTTACCCATTTGTACCACTGGGATGATTCCCTGGAGAAGGGATCGGCAGCCCCCTCCACTGGAGAATCCATTAACGATCCACTGCCTCCGCGGCCAGAGGGACCGGCAAGCGCAGCCCACAGCGTCTCACGTAGTCGGACACGACTGATTGATACTTCCACTTTTTTCAAAGTCAGCGGGTAGAATAGCATATTTATATATCAGTTCATTTGTGCAGACGTGCTGTGTGGCTTGTGTATTCTCTGGGTCCTTCTGGGTTAACCTTCTCTGATTAATGTTAACTTCCCACCTGGAGCCACAGTCCAGGCTCTCTCTAATCTGACACTAGTCCTTTGGCGTAAGTTTCTTCTCTTCTGCAGGATTCTCTCCCTGAGCTCCCCTAGGTTCCTCTGTGTTCTCCACTTCCTTAATGCCCCGTGCCTTCATTCCTGCCATTTTGTCTGAGTGCCTTTGTTCCTGCCCCTTCCCTAGTCCTTCAAGGTCCAAAACTAAGGTCATTGCTGTATGAAGTCTTCTCTCATTTCCCTGCTTGTAAAAATATCTCCTTCTTCCACTTCCCCTTACCCTTCATGTGTGTCTTTCTTAAGGGCATATTTCACTTTTTAAAAAACTTTATTTATATATTTGACTGCTGCTAAGTCGCTTCAGTCGTGTCCGACTCTGTGCGACCCCAGAGACAGCAGCCCACCAGGCTCCGCCATCCCTGGGATTCTCCAGGCAAGAGTGCTGGAGGGGGTGCCCTCGCCTTCTCCATGTATTTGACCGGGTCGTGTCTTATTTGTGGCGTGTGGGCTCTAGCTGTGATGCACTGGCTTAGTTGCCCCTGTCAGGTGGGATCTTAATTCCCCAACCAGGGATCAAACCTGCATCCCCTGCCTTGCAAGATGGATTCTTAACCACTGGACCACCAGGGAAATCCCCGTGTTTCACTTTCTACCTGGTATTATAGTTAGTCATGTGTCTGATCTGTCTCCTGTGTTTGACTGTAAGATTTTTGAAATAAGGGAACATTTTTATTCATCTTTGTGTTCCCAATAACACTTAGACCTGGACCTTTTATATAGCAGATGTTTGCCAAATGAGTGAAGGGTTGAAGCAACAATTTGGTTTATGCAGAATTCTTCACAATTAGATACAAAGATAAATATTTTTCATTGGATTGGTTAAAGCTATGTAGGTTAGACTTAAAACTGTCTACATCTATTCTTGGACACCATAATGTTCTCACACTTGGTCAAAATGAAGTGTTGCGTTTGAATGGGAGTATAGAGACTATATTTGGATTTCATTTGTCACATTCATAGTCTTTGCATCACATGAAGAGCCTTTGTAAAATTCCAAGCCTGTTGAGAAAACTCAATAGCATTCTGTTCTTTCATGGTGCTTGCATGGACACAAAAACTGAGGCCGTGTGGTCTGACAGTTCCCACAGTAAGTGTACATTTTAGCAGTAAATATAAGGCAGAGAAGGCTTGCTGAACTTTTAGCTGTGTTTTTCAAAATGAAATGGTATATCTGAGCACAACTTTATAATGAAGAATGTGAACACATTTTCCCATTTAGAATGTAATCTTTTTAATGTGTCATTGTTGTATAGGATGCTGAGATTTCTAATCTGTATACTATGGAGCTAGATGCCTTAGAAAATCTATTTGTTTATCAAGCTTTTCAGCCTCCTTACATAAACTTCCATGATCTAAAATTTATGACACCTAAGCTGTTACGACACTCTGTCTAACAAGAGGCTGATGATGCTCACTGTAATTGAAATGTTTTACTTTATTACTCTTGTGACAAAGATCTAATTTCTCTGTGGTGATGCCTGTCATTCCAAAAGGGATAATGCACAACATGGTCACATCTGTGGGCCCTGTGTTCGCAGTATAGCAAACGAGCTACTATTGCTCATGAGGAACCAGTGTGGAAATTCCTTGAGGGCAGATATCATGAGTTCACCTCCTCATGTATCTCCCCTCACTACATCTGGCTCAGTATTGGGCACAGTAGATGTCCAACAGTAGCTGTTCAACTCCTTAGCTTGATTTGCTTGCCCACGTTCTTTTCTCTTGAATTTTAATTGACATACAGTGTTATAGTAGTTTCAAGTGTATACCATAATGACTCAATATTTTTATATGTTACAAAATGATCACCACGATGTTTAGCCACCATAGTTATTAGAATATTACTGACTGTATCTCTTATGCTATACATTGCATCCTCTTGACTTATTTATTTTATAATTGAAAGCTTGTACCTCCTAATCCCTTTCACCTATTTTGCCCACTTCCTCACCATTTTATCCTCTGACAGCCACTAACTTATATCTGTGAGTCTGTTTCTTAATTGCTTTGTTCGTTCTTTTTTTTTTTCCTCTTAAATTCCACATGTAAGTGAGATCATGTGATATTTGTCTTTCTCTGTCTGACTTATTTCACTTAACTTTATACCCTGTAGATCCATCCATGTTGTCACAGATGGCAAGAGTTTATTCTTTTTTATGGAAGAGTTGTTTAGAAGTTGAGTGACCTCAGGTCTGTTTGATGTCACTAGTCCTTGATCCTAGCACACCTCTCCCGCTTCAGCCCAGTAAAAATGGGATTAAACTAGGTATTTGTGAATATACATTCAATTTGATCTGTTTGCAATGCAGGAGACCTGGGTTCGACCCCTGGGTCAGGAAGATCCTCTGGAGGAAGGCGTAGCAACCCCCTCCAGTATTCTTGCCTGGAGAATTCCATGGACAGAGGAACCTGGTGGGCTACAGTCCATGGGGTCGCAAAGAGTTGGACACCACTGAGCAACTGACACTTTTTATTTTTTACTTTCACTTTTGTCCAATTTTAGAGCCTATGAGTATTAGTTGCCCATCTTCATTTACAGGGTGTTAAGTTTGTAATGCCTGTATATATCTGTTTTATTTTGAATACAAACATGAGGTTTCTGGAGCAGAGCAGATCTATTATTTAATTATAGCAAATAATTACTCTGATTTCCTTTTGTCCTAATTTGTACCCCTGGGGCAATGGATGAGATGAGGCAGATCATATGTTATTATCCTGTATATACTGGAGTTTGTACCATCAGCAAGAAAGTTGGGAAAAAAAAAAAAAAAGAATCTGGTTATTTATATAGGAGAGGGACAGCCCCCTCCTTAACTCCACCTTATTGCCTGTCAGACACACACACACTTCTTTGCTCTTTGAGAAGGATCCTGGATTCTTACTGTTATCCTTTGGAATATAAATAAATCTCTTAGGGGAAAGATAAGACTAGCTTCTCCAGCTATGCTTCTATGTCCTCAGATCTCATTCCTTCCTTAACATGTAAATACATACCTCTAGGGGGATAAATCTCTTCAGATACTCTCTCACTAATAATTAGTCATAAATTAAATTCTAAAATTTGTTCTTCTAGGCTAGGTCTAAGGTTTTGGTAAAATTTGATCAGAAAGCCTTCATGGTACAGAAACATAAAAATATTGTCTCTACAGTCCCACTAAGCATGAATCTAAAATTAAAAGGTAGAATCCTCTGCCTTCCAGGGCCGTGAGTCTATGATGATCAGGTCATTTGTGTAAGAACTTCACATGTTTGTAAAATTTCAGATTCCTGAGGTCTACAGCAGACTGACTCAAGAGTCTCAGACAGAAGCCTTGGAATCTGCTTTTCTGTCCAGCTCTTCACATGATTCTTATGCACCACAGCCTTTTCCTCCTTTATTTCTGACTTAAGGACCCTTTGTTTTTCCTGCTAGCAGAGATACTTCATGTTCTGCAGCTTTTGCTATTGAATCTGTGATTTTCAGGACTTTCCAAACATGGAAAGAAATGTAACAGTCTTGCTGGGAGAGTTTATGAGTATCATATAAAAATAAATACCAATATTAGCAAGCTTTCTAAGGTGATGATGAGTCTCTGAAATCTGAAGAGGTGATGGTGATGATAAAGATATTACCACTAGAAAACAACTATTCATTAAGTAACTGAGACAGAATTTGAAATGGATTAGCTGTGTTACCTAAATTTCTGTTTTACAAAAAATGAAAAGATGTGCCACCATTAGTGGTATTTTTCTATTCAAAATGTAGTTGAGACATTTTTGCTGTGTATTTCTATGATGTCTGAAGTTCTTTTGTAGAAACACAACTCTGAAGTGAATATAAAAAGAGGAAAATGAATGGAATTAAAAATTTTTATTACAACTTCAGCGATGTGATTAGTCGTTCAGGTCAAAACTCACTGTAATAAAACTTTTTATCAAAAAGTAATTATCTTTAAGCTAGCACTAAAAATGATATAAACCCAAATGATGTAAGTGTATCATACCTTGTTACTGGGCTACACTCAATCCATTTCTCTATATCAGGAACAAGACACTGGCATTTAATATAAAGCATCTCAAATATGTGATAACATTTGACAGGTAATGAAGAAGTCGTCACATTATGAGTGCAGAATAGAACTGTGGTGGTATTTCAACAGAGAAAGAAATGAACAATAGTCTCTGGGAACATCTGTTTATCCTGTTAATCACCAACATTTTATTGAGTACCTATAAAGTGCTAAACACTGTGATGGGTATTACAGATAAAAAATGACTTTCAGAGAGAGATACAGTGTTACCATGACTATGAGACAATGTGATACATACTGTGATTTCTGCTATAAATGTGGCTATATAGATGTAGCATCTTCCTGTTCCTTTCCTGGGAGTCTAAACAGAGAACAAAAATGCAAACTCCAGTTTCAGTCGAGCTAGGAAATATATACCAGAATACCCCAGGGCTGCCCAAGGCAGTCAAGATAATGCAAGAATCCCACAGGAGCAAAAGGAGAGAAATGGAAGAAAGCCCAGCAATAGCACTTCTAAAGAATCAACACAAATACACTTACTAAAGAAGGGTTCATCTGGAGATGGAAAATCAATAGCCTTGGAACCTTACTGGACCTGCTTTGGTTCACAGAAGATGTGCACCTGAAAGTACTCAAAAAGCCATGTTTGCAGAAGAGGAGAAAAAGAATTTCTTGGGGAGAGATGAGAAAAGAGATTTTGCTTATGGAAACAAAAAAGAAAAACTCGCCTAGACTCTTATCCCCCACCTACCCTTCCTATAGAAAATTCTGGCAGATAGACAGTCTAGGAAAACCAAACTCTTATAATGATGTGTTTAAGATACTGTGATAGCAGCTAAATGTCTACAAAAAAGAAAAGAATATCCCAGTAATATATGAATATAGCACCATATAAATATGGATGTCAGTTATTAGGGACACAGTTAAGGGCAGTGTATCCTCAACAGTCCCTTGAAGCTCAGACCCAGGGCTCTGACCTGTGCAGAGCTATTGCTAAAGGTCAGGATTTGTTTCAGATGCTGGGAACTACATGTGGAGAAAAAGGGTCTCCAGAGAGGGGAGATAAAGGCTGTGAGACAATTTCTGATACCATGGCACCCTTGTATTGCTCGTAAGATGTTTGCTTGTCATTGCTTGTAACTTTGCTTGTATTGCTTGTAATACTTCATTGCATTATCTGTACTGTTCAGTCACTACCAGTCGTATACCATTGCTGTATGTCTAAACTGAAAGGGACTCCTTAATGATTGGCAAGAGTGTGTGAGCTTGGCACTTCTTTAAAAAATGAAAAATGTGAATTATTATAATATGCCAATTAAAAGTTGTTTTTACTTACAGTTGTCTAATGATTTTTTTCCATAATAGCCTCAGTTTATACCAGTGAATAGGATTACTGAGTTCACTAGCCCCTGCCAAGCTTCAACATCTAAGGTGAGTAATTAAAATGGGATTGAGTCATTTGTGACATGTCCCATATGAATGATAAGACTTACCAAGGGCCAAATGTCATCATGGTTTAATATGTTCAGAAAGTGAAGCACTCATAGATATTTTTACATCATCATTTTTTTATTATAACAATTCATGTTTATTAGGAAAAACTCAAAATAAAGTATAAATAAGAAAATTTAAACCACCCATTGTCTTACTGTGTGGAGATGACCATTTTAGATATCTTAATGTATTTATAATTATATCTTTCCAGTATATTATTTATAATATATATGTATTATATAAAAGTATGCATATAAAATCAGAGAATATGTATGTGAGTCTGTGGGTATATATTTACCTAGAAATATGTTCTATACATAATTCCTACATTGTTTCTTATGTTTGCTAAATGTCATATTACATTTTATTCCTCAAAAGTCTGTTATTATCTAAAATTAAAAAATTTTTCAACCTTCAGAGTTATATCAATCACACACACAAAATTATAGAAAACTCTTTACGATTTTGGTTATTCAGATTTCTTAACAGGCAAATGGTGAGACTGTAAACCTCAACCAAATTTTAAGTTAATCGATAGCTGACCTACATGCACCAGGGATCCAAAAGCAAGAAAATTTCTGCTCAGGAGTAAGTCAGGAAGCACAGTGTATTACCAATTTGGAATCTTTTGCATCTTTTTTTTTTTTTTTTAAGATCAGACTTCTTGACTCAGCCCAGCTCTGCTGAATCAAATTCTGAATGAGCCATTATAGCAGTATACCTTTGCCAAAGTTTATTTTCTAAGCTTCTGATTTTTAAAATAAATATCACCTAATATCATAAGATTGTAAGGGAATGGTAATTAATTATAAATAAGCCAGCTACTCCAAATTAAAAGCATGTTCTTTCTTATTTAAGGGAACTAAGAAAATTCAGAGAATCAGACCTTCCAGTGATGACTTGAAGCATGAGTCTCTTTCATCCTTTGAGCTTTTGGTCAACCACAGAGGCTGGAAAAAAAACACAGAAGGATCGGACTCCGATGTAGAGTATATTTCAGAGACTAAAATTATGAAAAAGTCTGGGCAGAAGAAAGTGAAACCTCAACAGCAGAGGTATCCAGCAGTTCCACTGGAAAATGTCAAACTAGCTAGCAGAGACCAGGTGATTTTTTTTGTTGTTGTTGTTACTTTTTCACAAAAATGTGTAGTCATTCACTCTTCCAGAAATAACATTTTTTAAAGGTTTTGTTTCATTTTACATTTTTTAAAGCACTCTAATTATAGCATACACATTGTAATCTGAGTTTCCTGGACAAAGTCCCAATTTCTATTTTTTCCCTACATTGTCTCTTTTGGAGGAAAAGTCAGATTGCTAATATCAGCACTGAAGGGCTCCTAAAGAACACCTCTATGGGATAAAGATTTTAATCTATATTTAAGAGAGAAATATCCATATAGGATAAACCTGTAATCTTGAGAGTTTTGCATTCAATGCTTTATAGCAAAAATGCTTGGTCAAATTTTACATAGGTAGTTATCCCTGTAGTCCAAGTTCTGGAAAAATAAAATGTGATGTTGATAATGTAGCTAAGTGCTGAGCTTGATTATAATGAATGTACACCCTAGGATTTCCATGTATCTAAATGAGTTTGTTTCTTTTTTAAAAAAAACATTACACTTTCATTCTTACAGTGTTGACGCTTATTTAATTCCTCTTTGAGAACCTGCCCTTAGTTTCAGTGTATAATAATAACAACACTTAAAATTGAGTGGGCATTTACCCTGTGCCTGATCAGTGTTCAGTGACCACAGGTATTATCTCACTGGCTTTCCTTGTGGCTCAGATGGTAAAGAATCTGCCTCTAACATGGGGAACCAGGTTCGATCCCTGGATTGGGAAGATCCCCTGGGGAAGGGAATGGCTACACACTCCAGTATTCTTACCTGGAGAATTCCATGGACAGAGAAACCTGGCAGGCTACAATCCACGAGGTCCCAAAGGCTACAGTCCTTGGGGTCACAAAGAGTTAGACACCACTGAGCAACTAACACTTTCACTTCACTTCACTTCGTTATCTTACTACCTTTAAAAAATCTTTTATAAGCCAAAATTTATTGCTTAGTTTATCTGCCTTGTTGATAAAACCTGATTACTGATGTCTTTTTACTGTTTCTAAAAATTAACCTTACCCTGAAAGGGTGAATATGGGCCACATGGAAAATATTCCAGTGAGTTGCCATCGTCCCTGAAAGCAAGGAACTAATTTCATTGGCAAATATCCACTGAGCTTCTGCCCTGTGTAAGATATTGTATTAAGCATGGTGGAAGACAAGATTTCAGGCATGGTTCTTTAAAAAAGAATTATTCTGAATAATAGTTACATTACAGAAATATCTCACATTCCTTTGTAATATCTTTGGAAAATGCTATGTGGATTCTTGAAAATCTTTAGTGATATAGGCTCATTACCTCCTAAGGCAGCCTTTTCTTACTTCATTTTTGGGTAGCTCATTCTCTTAGATTATTTGAAATACAGATCCCTATAATTTTGAAGTTTTGGCCCTCAGTCTTTTCTTGAGACTGCAGAGGCCAAACTGAATCTGTCCACCCTCTTCAGAATTTTAGTTTGAATTATGCATTGTATTTGAGTGTAGGAATTCATCTATTCAGCAGATACTCAACTTTTGCATGCTTATAATATAAAAAGCAGTTGTTATCACTTTATTATATCTCCATTAACTCCTGATTTCATTAACTATGGAATTTCAAGATTTGGGATTTGTAGACTTATTTTATGGGTAGGTTGCATGCTCCAAAGACAACATACAAGTGATCACAAAGTTGTGTTAGAATAGCACATTTTAGAACATAAATATGGAGATTCACATATGTATATGTGAATATATATATATATATATATATATATATGTGCGTGTGTGTGTGTAAAATCATCTGTTATGTGCCATTCAGTATGTTAGCCAGCTACAGGGGATTTAGTTGTGAGCAAAACCACCTAGGGTCCCAAGTCCCCGCTGAATTTATAGTCTAGTGATAGAGACAGACAATCCAATGATTATACAGATAAATGGGAACTGACACTGAGGCAGGTTTTTTGACATAGTAGTGTGAGTCCTTCTAATAGGAGATTTGACCCTGGGAGGACAGGGAAGTCTTCCTTGAAAAAGTGATGACATAACTTTTAGGATTGAATTCCAATTAAGTGGCTAAATGGAGAGGAAGACCATTTCCAATCAGTGTAAACATTATTTGCTAATGAGGGAACATGGAATACAAAGTACCTTAAGAAGACAGCTCCCTGGAGAAGGGAATGGCAACCCACTCCAGTATTCTTACCTGGAGAATTCCATGGACAGAGGATCCTGGCAGGCTACAGACCATGGGGTTGCAAAGAGTGGGGCATGACTTAGCGGCTGACACTTCACTTACACTAAGAAGACCGCTAAGCTGTGGTGGGGCAGTGAGGGAAAGGGGGCTGTGATGTGAGATGGGCAGGGAGTGATCAGAACCATGCAAGCTGATACTTTAATAAGGGATTTTGTATTTATCCTGAAAGCAACAGAAAAACACTGAAGGATTTTAAGCAGGGAAGTGGTATGATCAAAATTTCCTTTAGAAAAGATTGTTTTGGGTTAGTATGAAAAATGGATTCTCAGCAAACAGAATGAATGCGGGCAGAGCAGTTAAAAGGCTAATGCAGTGGCCTTGGGGGAAAATAATGGTGGTGTGAGTGAGGTGATCATGTGGCGGGGAGAGAAGTGGATGTATTTGTTCCTGTGTATTTGGCTTGAGGAGAGAACACTGACCCGTTTGCTGAGATATTGGGTGTAGATGATCAGAGAGGCTGAATTCCGTTGAGAGGTCAACTCAACCAGGCCAAAGGCCAAAAAAGTCCACTAACTTAATGACTTAGTGGTAATAGGAATGATCACAGGAAGAATTTTGTTGTTATTGGAGAGAATAGAAACCAGGTTACAATGGATTGATTAGCAAGTGGAAGGGGAAGAAATGAAGACATGTTGTACGTCAACTCTTTCGAAGAATTTTTAGGTTATTTGAGATTTTTCTTGTTTCTTGGGGTAAGCTTGTATCACTATAAACTTCCCTCCTAGAACTGCATATTCTGTTTTGGAAAAATTTGTTTTTGTTTTCATTTATTTTTAGGTATTTTTTTTTTAATCTCTTCAGTGATCCTCTAGTTGTTTAGTAGCATATTGTTTAGCCTCCATGTGGGGTTTTTTTTTTTTTTTTTGCAGTTTTTTCCTTGTAATTGATGACAAAATAAACTCAAAAGGGATTAAAGACCTAAATGTAAGACTGGATACTATACAACTCCTAGAGAAAAACATAGGCAGAACACTCTTTGACATAAATCACAGCAAGATTTTTTTTTTGTCCCCTAGAGTAATGGAAAACAAAAGCAAAAACAAACAAATGGAACCTAATTAAACTTAAAGGCTTTTGCATAGCAAAGGGAGCCACAAACCAAATGAAAAGACAACTTACAGAATGGGATAAAATATTTGCAAATGATGTAACCACAAGGGATTAAGCTCCAAAATATACAAACAACTTAATACAGCTATATATATATACAGCTGTGTATGTGTATATATATATATATATATATATATAACAACCTAGTCAAAAAATGGGCAGAAGATCTAAATATGCATTTCTCCAAAGAAGACATACAGAAGCCAACAAGGCACATGAGAGGATGCTCAACATCACTAATCATCAGGGAAATACAAATCAAAACCTTTGAGATATCACCTTACATCTGTCAGAATGGCTGTCATTAAAAAGAACACAAATAAATGTTGGTGAGAAAAGAGAATCCTTGTACACTGTTGGGTGGGAATGTAAATTGGTGCAGTCACTGTGGAAAACAGTATGGAGGTTTCTCAAAAAATAGTGTTTTGATGGGATCTCTATCAAAGATAGATCTCTATCAAAGATATTTGGTTTGCAAGGTTAGCACTGCAGACTATTCTAGAAGACTTGGACTTCTAGATGAAAGTCTGTTTAAAAATTTAGATATGTCTAAGAAGTCTTAATGATTGCAGGGTAACCAGTGAAATTTTACATCTAGTACCAAACATTGGCAACTTCAATGTTAACCCTGAGAGCTATCAAACTGTGGACCAAATAGCATAATATCTACTCCAATATATTAGGTTTTCTCAGTGGTGTCTCCTGGGCTGTGCTCATAGCAGGAACTTGCCAGCTTTGTCCAAATGCAATAGTATCAACTTTTGTACAGAAATTTTCCTTGGTATTTTCTAAATGGTATGTGTTTAGATTATATTAAAATGAAATTGATTGTAGACACCGAAAAAAAACAAAAGAACTACCCCATGATCCAGCAGTTCCACTCCTGGGTATATATTTTTAAAAAAACCCAAACTCTAGTTTAAAAAGATACAAGCACCCCAGTGTTCATAGCAGTTCATAGCAGCTATATACAATAGAGTATTGCTCAGCCATAAAAAGAATGAAAATTTGCCATTTGCAGCAAACATTATATGGTATCACTTATATATGCAATCAAAAAATACAACAAACTAGTGAATATAAGGATAAAGAAGCAGATATATAGATATAAAGAACAAGCTAGTCATTATCAGTGAGGAAACGGAAGGCAGCAATGTAAGTGTAGGGAATTAAGAGATACAAGCTATTATATAAAATAAGCTACAAGGATATATTGTACAACATTGGAAATATAGCCAATGTTTTATAAAATGCACATTGAAACTGTCAAAAAAATTTTTAAATGACTGCAGATATCTCACATACTAGGCATATCCAACCGCTACTGATTAAGGATGACATAGTAAAAGAAAGCCATCATAGTTATTTTTTAATGAATATATCTTATTCCTCCCAGCAATGTCTACATAAATTTTAAGAACAATATATATATACATATATATATATCCATATGAAACATTATATATTCAATATATAGACAGTAATTCATGCAGTTCTTTGCAAAATACTACAAGCCCTTTGATTCACTGTTGAGTGCCATAGTCTACACCATTCATTTCATACTTAACTTGCATTATGATGTTATTTTGGTGAATTCCCTCTGTTTATCCTACAGAAGCCAGCATTTAATAGCAGCTGAAGGAAGGAAAGAGTGACAGTGGTTTAATGTGTACCATTGATTGCTACTAATCCTTGTATATTTTTTGTTAATACTTGCTATAGGCCTCTTGGGAAATTAAGAGAAAGAGGAGTCAAAACCTTACTTCAATTGAAGTTAAAACCAGCAACAGCAATTCAGATATAATCCAGGTGAGACAAACTTTGCTGATTAAATGATACCTTGAAATTTATTCACATTTGTAAAGATTAGAGGAACCCAAGAGGTATTTCACATTAGTGCCCAAAATAACTGAAACATTTAATTGAATAACCTTGCTTTTACGTGAAGAAACAGGACTCAGAAAAGTTTGTTACTTGTCCAAAACTACACAAATTAGTGAAAATACAACTGAGATTTATGCCTCCTCACCACTAATCTGTAGTGTTTTTCATTTTAGTTGTCAGGGTGAGAAAGCTTTAATATTGTTCAGTTGCCCAGTTGTGTCCAACTCTTTGTGACCCCATTCTATTGTGTTAAAGTATACATGTATATGACATTATATATATATAAACTGTATGTGTGTCTGTGTGTGTGCATGTATATAAACTTGAAGTTCATCTCAAAACCTACCTACATGCCCAAATCCAAAGCATATGAACCTTTCTGTAATTCATAGTGTGGATTCTTACTAGAAAGTATAATTCTAAACTGACTTAAATTAGGACACTGCCAAAAACCCTTGAAAGAGAAGTCTCTTCAAGAAATCTGGACACGCTTCCCTTGTGCTTCTCTATAGACTGTGTGTCCCTGATTCTAACTTGGTAGTCAATATCAAAGGCCTGCATATTCGCACTATTCTACCATATACCTTAGCAGAGGTCGTTTTCCTCACTGAACCTAGTGTAAAAGTCCTTGGTTTGTAGGAAGAGGGCTTCCCAGGTGGCTCAGTGGTAAAGAATCCACCTGCCAGTGCAAGGAGATGCAGGTTTGATCCCCGAGTCAGGATGATCCTCTGGAGGAGGAAATGGCCACCCACTCTAGTGTTCTTACCAGGATAGTCCCATGGTCAGAGGAGCCTGGCAGGCTACAGTCCATGGGGTCACAGAGTCCTACATGATTGAGCAACTAATCATGCATGTGTGGGAAGAACTGACTCAAAGATTATGAAAAATACTTTTATCTATGAAGCCATGTTGAAGACTTTGTTATGTTATAGGGCACCCCCTTGTGTTATATTAATAATAAAAAGGTTCATTTGAATATTAGAATTTAATGTCATGAAAAAAAATCTGATACTTTTCTTTTATCAGAATATGAATTTTATTACTCACTATAGTTCTCTTTGTACCTTGATTTCCAAGAAGCTTATAACTGAACTTTATATAAGAATAACTATTTTTGCCTAGATGATAATTTTTTTTTTTTTTTTACAGCAATACACTTTTAATAACAATATAGATTCGTGTATAAATCCAACACTGGGTAGGGCATTTAAAGTGAAGGTTAGATGATAATTTTTTGACATGATAATATAAGAGTATTTAGACAAATGCCTGCCTCATTTTTCATGTCTTTAGGTAAGTTATCTCAAAATGCAATTTAGGATTATGGATTAAGTTTTAATTACAAATGAGTCAATGAGAAGCACAATGTCTTCTAATTTTAGCCTAATTTATGTGCCCTTCAGCAGAAAAACATTGTTACAAGGTACATGACATAAAAATAATGGAGGTTTATTTTAAAAAGGTTCCAAGATGGAACATTTCAAACAGCACAGTCAACCCCTGTGTGCCCATTTCCAACAGTTATCAATTCATGATTGATCTTGTTTCATCTGTGTCCTCCCCCTCCCCGGTCACCCCCTTTACTCCCAAATATCATATCATTTCCTCCATAATTATAATTGTTTTAAGAAGGAATCTGAAAGGATGTTGAAAAGCTCTAGAAGTGATTTGTGAATGGGAAAAGAAAAAAAACCCTTCACATTGACAGTAAGGATCAACTAAATACAGGATGTGGAGGAAGTGAGCACCAACATAGTTTCACAAGGAAAAGGGTCAACATTTAATCAGAGGCCAGAAAGGAAGAGAGAACTATATAACTAGTGTTGTGACTAACTCAGCCTCTGAACCTCTTTGAAGCCAAATGTGATAGAACTGTACCTTTGCATGTTACTCGTCCCCACCTGCTTTGCAGAAGCTTCAAAGTCTTTGTGTGTTTTTCATGTAGCCATTGCTTTGTCACCTCTCTGTCCTCTGTGCGCAGCTTTTAGCAAGTGCTTTTTCACAAATTAAGTATGACATTTATGTTAAAATTGTTGTTGTCTTTTTATGTAATATTTCTCAAGTTCTTATGTCACTTGCATGAATGTGTGTGGTATGATTGATTTGGGTCCCTGTGATCCTAGCAGGAAGTCCGTTTTCAAATTCATGGTATCTAATTAATCTGGATAAACACTATACATTATCCAGAGATGCCCATTAATTTTTCTGTTTGGCTGTGGTTGCAGCAATTCAAGTAGGAAGTAATTGCTCCCGCATGTTTGTCTGCCTGTACTTTGTTAAAATTAGAAATTAAAAAAGATTGTTCATAACCCCTGGGCTCCTCCCCAGTGATCTTCTAGCTGTGGTACTTGTATGTGTGTGTGTGTGCACATGTGAGCGAGCTTTAATTCTGACCATGCACCTGTCAAATTTCAAGAAAGAGGGAACGCAGGGCTGCATTGGGTTATCACTTAAGGAAGAGTAGTTGGCTACCCACCACTTGCCACAGTTAGGTGGTTTTTATTATTTTGATGAATTTACTGCAGCCCATGGTCTTATTTTCAGGGGTCATGCTGTTGTTCAGTCACTAAGTTGTATCCTTCTCTTTGTGATTCCATGGACTGCAGCATGCCAGGCTTCCCTGTCCTCCACTATCTCCTGGACTTTGCTCAAATGCATGTCCATTGAGTCAGTGATGCCATCCACACATCTCATCCTCTGTCGTCCCTTTCTCCTCCTGTCTTCAATCTTTCCCAGCATCAGAGGTTTTTCCAGTGAGTCACCTCTTCGCATCAAGTGACCAGAGTATTGGAGCTTCAGCATCAGTCCTTCTAATGACCTTTCAGGGTTGATTTCCCTTAGGATTAACTGTTTTGATATCCTTGCTGTCCATGGGACTCTGCAGCACCACAGTTTGAAAGCATCAGGTGTCACAGGCGCTAAAATATATCTTCAGCTCACCAAAGAAAGTCTTATCTCACAGAAATGATTTCACATTATCCAAACTCATAAGACTGTTGTATAATATCATAGCAGCCGTTTAGTCATTTGAGAGATAATGGTATCTAATTAATCTGGATAAACACTATACATTATCCAGAGATGCCCATTAATTTTTGTTTGGCTGTGGTTGCTGAGAGATAAACCCAGCCTCAGTCCAATTGGAAGACACATTCTGACTTTCACCGTGTTTTCTCCCTTTATGCCAGTCTGCATGGGTTGGCCAGTACAGTTTGACAGTGCTTGTGAGCTATGTGCCTGAATATTTAAAGAGTTTCCAGCTAAAACAGCCTGCTGTGTCCACTTCCCTGTAGAGGATAACTGGAATGATGTTACCAGTTGTAACTGTAACACTGGAAGGGCACTGGCCCAGCTCCCTCATCCTGTGCTCTTCCAATGTGTTTTTTTTTTGTTTTGTTCACATTACATGGAGAACATCTCTCTTCTTTTTTTTTTTTCAGTACCCAACAGTAGGCTTTATATCCACTCTTTTTTAATATTTATTGAAATACTTGTTGACTTACAACATGACATTAGTTTAAGGTATATAACATAGTCATTCACTAGTTTCATAGATCGGGTACAGTACAAAGCTGTTATAAAACATGGAATGCATCCCTTGTGCTACATATTACATTTGTAACTTATTGACTTTATAATTGGTAATTTGTATCTTTTAATCTCCTTCACCTATTTCACTACTCCTCCCACTTACTCCCCTCTGGCAATCACTGGTTGGTTCTTATATCTGTAAATCTGTTTCTGTTTTGTTATATTGATTCAAATGAATGACCTGCTCAAGGTTACAACAATTTGATCTGTTTTCCTAACTTCTGCCTCCTCCTACTCCCCTTAATCCTTGATTGAATGCTTTTTATATTTCTTTTATCCAAGGCCCACAGTCTCTGAAGGCTATTTAAAAAAAAATATTCTTTCTCAGTGGGATAATCCTTATTTTGGAGTCACTTTTGATGTTTGCATATCATGTATATCACATTTCACATGCTCCCTAAGCATGAATGCATGTATATGCTTACATATAAATGAAGGTATACAACATTTGTCTTTATCTGACTTATTTCACTAAGCATAATGACCTTCACGTACATCCATGTTGTCACAAATAGCAAGATTTCATTCTACCTTATGGCTGAGTAATATTCCACTGTACATATACCACACCTTCTTTATCTGTTTATCTGTCCTTGGATACTTAGGTTGCTTCAGTATCTTGGCTGTTATAAATAATACTGTGAACGTCTTTATTCTGATCAGCACATTCTTTCTTTTGTGTGTTGTTAATGTCTGTCAGTCTGCCTTTGGAAAGAATTTTTTTTCATATTAGGGTACTTCATTTTCCTCTCTCCCAAGTTTCAGACACATGTTACATTAGCTCTTGTACCGACAGTTGTGCAATTTCAAGTGAAATGATAAAAGCATTGATTGGTTTTCAGATTTATGTTGAATCCAACCATTGCTGATTATTTCAGTTATATTGTCATTATCTCCAAAGTCACCTCATTTGCTGGGCTCAAGGTTACAGCAGTTTGATCTGTTTCCTAACTTCTTCCTCCTCCTACTCCCCTTAGTCCTTGATTGAATGCTTTTTATATTTCTTTTCTCCAAGGCCTAGTCTCTGGAGGCTATTTTTTTTTTAATATTCTTTCTCAGTGGGGTAATCCTTATTTTTGAGTCAGTTTTCATGTTTGCATCTCATGTGTGTCACATTTCACATGCTCCCTAATCCTTCATGGGGTGTTGGGCTTCATATTCCTTACCTCCAGTTCCTTCTGATCACGTAGTTTGCAGGTGTCGCTTCTGTGGCAGTTTCCCTTCTTTCTCTCCACTTTTTCCTTTTTGATACTAATTTATGCTTGGCCTTTCAGCCACCGTGGGCCATTCATTTTCAAAATCCATGCAGTAAGACTGTTCTTGATAAGACCTTGCTTGCATGTCATTTGGAGCTGCGGAAATATCCAACTGGGATTCAGTTAAAACTCCAGGCATTTTTTAGAGATTAAAAACTGTCATGAAAATAATGAGGTTTTTTTTTTAAGGACGTCTTAACCCTCTTCAGAATGCCCTACATAGCCATTCGATTGGACCTTCAGAGATGTTATTTGTGGGATCACCAGTCTGCGCTGCAGCAGACTTCTTTCATTATTTTGCACAATCTTGTTAGCCATGGTTCCCTCCCCCATTTCAAGGTAACTAGTGCAATCCAGTTTTTTTTTAATCTCAGATCCCACAAAGCTGTATTTTTTTCTGAAATTCTACTCTGTGTGTGTGTGTACTATGTGTGTTTTCATGGAGTTAGCCTTTCCTTTTTCTGTGTGACTATGATGAAATTCAGCTATGATACTTCACATGTATCATCTCATCTAATCGTTTTAAAAACTGTTCTCTTTTCATCCCCGTTTTTACAGATGAGGAAAATAAACTTGTTGAGGGTCATATTCTCAGGAAGTGGTCACCTTCAACGCTAGCTCCCGCTTCCTTAACCCCTCCTCCTTAGGACTTCTCCCTTTGTTATTCATGTCCGTGTGCTGACCCCACATCAGTTCAGCCAGACCATTCCACACAGATTGGTTGGAGTACACAACTACTGCTCACTCGGGGGTCAAGATTTGAAGGCACAGATAAATACTGCATTGATTCACATTCAGCCTATTGTGGCTTAGATAGGTTTCCAAAGTTTCATAGATGGGCATTCTCCAGCCAAGAGTCTTGAATTCATTTTTTTTTTTAATCCAGTCATCATCCATTCATTGCCCAGATTAAGCTAACTTCCCTTTAATGCATTTCTTACCTTATCCACCCCAAACTTGACCTTTTGTGTGCAAGATCTGACTCTTTTCTTTCCAGTCAACCCAGAATCTCATAGTAATCATCAGGGTAATCGTCTCAGGATTGATTCCTAGAAAGGAGAGTTTTCTCCTCTCCTACGATTGTAAGTCTAATAATATAGTTGTGATCATAACTGTACTGTCAACCCCTCCCATGAGCTGGTGTGTCCTGACCCTTGGCCTCCAGAAAATATTATTTTCCATCTTCCATGCTGAAGACACACACCCTGCCCTCCCTTTTAATGAATACTGGCTATTCTGAACCGTTTCTGTCTCAGACATTTACACACCCAAGTGTAAAGTTCAAACATGTCCCAGTTAACTCCAGAAGGGGAGGAAGTAGAAATTCTTTTGCAGCACCTCTCACAGATGTCTGAAGAATCCAAGTCTGAGTGAAGCTTGCTAGACAGTTCTGCTTTACTGGAGCAATGCCCCGTGGTACTGTTGTAATTAAGGGTTTGTCTGAGTTCAATTAGAAGCTCCTTGTGCACTGTTCTGTGATAAATTGGCAGTTCAGCTTTACTCCAGGCAAAAATTTGGCATATGAACACCATAGGACCCTAGTGCCCCTCAAAGTGATGTGATCTGATCAACTGTCATTGTACCATGCTTAATAGAAGCAATAAAAATAAAAAGGAAGCAATAGGACTAGATTCTCAAGCATCTTGTCAAAGAGGTAAGCAGTCTCAAGTTATGTCACCAGTTGAGATATAAGGAGTGACTCTACGGAATAGACATTCTCGGGGATCTATTTCGAAAGGTGATGGGGAAAATTAGGTTGCCAAACCACAACAGATGGTCAGGCAAGCAAATGATCAATTAGAAGAATGCTTCACAATGCAGGAACCTGAGGGGAATAAAATTACCAATGCCAACAGTAAGTTAGAAAAGTTCAGCAAGAATAATTTTCTGAGACTCAAGTCAGGGTGATAAAAGTACTTTTTGTTACACACATGCTCTTGTTCCTCTTGGCACAGCATGTACTCCAAGTTGACATGATGCAAATTTTCTGACTCTAACACGAAACAGCATTTACCTTTTCCTATACCAGTATCTGTTGCTTTTCCATATTTTATAATAATCTTTCTTTTAGTTACTGCTCTGAATATCATTTGCTAAGGTAAGGAAAGAATATCTATGGTATGGTTGTTTTAACTCAGGTTGGACCTGCCTATTTAATAACCATGAACCATACTACCTTTTTGGTTGGATTGGCCTTAGCCCTTTTGTCCTCTGTGGTCATTTAAGTTTTTTTTTTTTGCCTTGTACCTGGCCTTAGGAACAGACTGACAAATGGATTCCTTTCATTTTTCAAAATCACAGACATTTAAAAAACTCAGTGGCCTCATCACCACTGACAGATGTATTTTCAGAACTTGACTATGGTGTCTCCAGGGATTTCTCTGAAAGATGTAATCTCCAGCATTTAGTTCAGAGTGTGGCACTTTCTGGGGCTGAAGAAAGATTGATGAGTAAAGGAATGAGTGGGTGGAACCATCTTCCAGTCTCAGCATAAATTAAATCCTTTACCAGTTGCATCTAATTAGCTCTTTATGGCATCTTTCAAAAGACGCTGATGCCAGCCCAGGAAAGGCTTCAGCCAACTCTGAGTCTCGGGGGTCATTGACAGGACCTCTGTGGGGTAACACAGAAGCTGAGGAAGGTCTGGAAGAGCTGATGAGTTCCCCACGTCTAGGTTTATGCTAAATGGTAGTACCCCCAAGAAGCAACCCAAATCCAAAAACAAACAAAAGACAACAATAAGTTTTAGCATCAGTACTGTATGACAGTGAAAATGAAAAGATGACCCCAAAAAAGATTAAAAAAAGTAAACAACTTGCATAGCTAGTCCCTAAATCAGCCACATTCACCCTTTAAATATACAGATTAAATATATAAATTTTTCTGACTTATAACAGAAAAAAAATTTAGTAGGGAACTGCATTGATATTGCCATATGATTTCAGATGATTGAAGATGTGTTACTTTCAAAAGCAGGCCATTTCTTAGTCAGTTTTCTTGGTTGATGATGTTACCATTGCCTCTGTAGGAGCCTGTATTGTCCTGTGATTGTTGCTGATGGTATCAGAAATTTCAGATATAGCAGCCCCTTTATGAGATAAAAACCAGAGCTGCCCCAAGGGCTTTGGAGGAGAAATTGTCTATACTCACCCTCTGCAGCATCATTCATCAACTCACCAACAGATTGACAGACACAAAGACAATATGCGATACAGCCCTTGACCTAGAGGAAAGTCTCGTGGGTGAATTATAATGAATCTAAATATTCAAATACCAGTTTGTGAACTGTCAGCAACCATACACCAATTTAAGACACATTTATTGAATCTCCATTAGGGATTTGGAAGGACACACACACAAACCATTATCTCTACCCTAGAGGAGCAGAAAAATTGGAAGACAATTTTACAAAACCACAAGTTAGCATTGTTTTATGGAAAAGAGACAGACTGAATTCTGACAGATTGATCCAGGTTCACATTCAGCCCTACATGCCACATGTCAGCTATCAACTCATGGTCTTCTGTTTTCTTACCTACAAAAGGGGAATAATGATATTACCTACTCTTAGGGTTATTATGAGAACTGATGGGCTGATTTGTAACAGAATGAAAATAATTCTTAATATTATGAAAAACATTTTTTAAAACCACCTTTTGTAATTCCAAAGAAGGCAGTTGCCTTGGTGGGGGGCAGGAGGTGGGAGTTAAGAATGCAAATTGAGAGAGTGACAATGCTATGTGGAAAAGAAGCCAGAGCTGAAGAGCGACCCTGTGTATGTGGGAAGAGGTGGGAGGGAGGGACAAGGAGGTAACCCCACAAGTAGAAAAACACTGATGCTGCAGAACTGGAGAGTCTGGAGGAGAAGGTATGTAGAGAGAGATGAGGCAGCTAGCAACTGAAGAAGTAAGCTAGAGTATTTTCATGGTAATTTTAAGCTGATTTTTGCCTTCTTTAAATGTTTCCTCCTTTTCTCAACAGAATTTTCAGTAAAACCTGCATATTTATTAATGCTTTGTACAATTGGATTTGATTTTGGGAGATGGACTCAGGTGTTGAACTCTGTTTTGAAGTGTCTTGATAAGAATCAAGGCTGCTACGGGATTCTACTCTTGTCTGGGTCCCCTAGATATGAAAATAATTAAAACTATTTGTAATTTACTGTTAATACTTTTTCAGGGAAAAGAGTATGTGCTAGAGCAAATAAAAAAAGGCATTTTGGAAAGAGTGGGAGTTGTCTTAAAAAGTGGGAGAGACTTACAAGAAAAGGAGGAGAGAATGTATTTCAGGTAGAGAGGACAGTGTGGGCCAAGGCATGGAGGCAGAAGGCTCCCTAATGCTCACAGGGGATTCTGAAGAGAACTATTTTGGTTCTTATGGAGGATGCTTATTAAGAAAGACTGAAAATATTTCCAGATATCTTAGAATCACATTGAAAAGAGCTTTGAAAACCAGTTAAGGGTTTGTACCTGAAGGAGACAGTAGTCAGGACCTAGAGCCCAGTTTTGAGAAGGAAAGTTGAATAGTGGAGATTTTCTCTAAAGAATTAATTATTTATGTTATGAAAATGTGATAGTCAAGCAGTACTGCAAAGATGAGAAACTAAGGATGAAAAAACCAAGTTGGAATCTGCTGCCTGGAGATTTTAGTACAAGAAGACAAGGGATATTGAAACATTTTGAAGGAAAAATAGCATAACTTGGAAAGGTGTATGGTAGATTAAACCATAAACAGTGATAACAGTTTTGAGATGGAAACCTGGAACAATGATGTCATTATAAATATAAAGAGGACTTGACCAGAGGAATCTAAGTGGGCAAGGGTGGCACTGAGGATTTGAAATTTCAGCAGGGTCAGTGTCCTTAAGTCAGTTGAAAATAACTGGGGCAAAGATGAGGAGTTAGGGTGGCTGATGCAGTGAAGCCATTGTTTGCATTAGTTCAGTTGCTCAGTCGTGTCTGACTCTTCGTGACCCCATGGACCACAGCACGCCAGGCCTCCCTGTCCATCACCGATTCCCGGAATCTACTCAAACTCATGTCCATTGAGTTGGTGATGCCATCCAGCCATCTCACCCTCTGTCATCCCCTTCTGCTCCTGCCCTCAATCTTTCCCAGCATCAGGGTCTTTTCAAATGAGTCAACTCTTTGCATCGGGGGCCAAAGTATTGGAGTTTCAGCTTCAACATCAGCCATTCCAGTGAACACCCTGGACTGATCTCCTTTAGGATGGTCTGGTTGGATCTCCTTGCAGTCCAAGGGACTCTCAAGAGTCTTCTCCAACACCACAGTTCAAAAGCATCCATTCTTCAGCACTCAGCTTTCTTTATAGTCCAACTCTCACATCCATACATAACTACTGGAAAAACCATAGCCTTGACAAGATGGACCTTTTTTGGTAAAGTAATGTCTCTGCTTTTTAATATGCTATCTAGGTTGGTCAAAACTTTCCTTCCATGGAGCAAGCATCTTTTAATTTCATGGCTGCAATCACCATCTGCAGTGATTTTGGAGCCCCCAAAAAATAAAGTTAGCCACTGTTTCCACTGTTTCCCCATCTATTTGCCATGAAGCAATGGGACCAGATGCCATGATCTTCGTTTTCTGAATGTTGAGCTTGAAGCCAACTTTTTCACTCTCCTGTTTCACTTTCATCAAGAGGCTCTTTAGTTCTTCTTCACTTTCTGCCACAAAGGTGGTGTCATCTGTGTATCTGAGATTATTGATATTTCTCCCAGCAATCTTGATTCCAGCCCAGCGTTTCTCATGATGTACTCTGCATATAAGTTAAATAAGCAGGGTGACAATATACAGCCTTGACGGACTCCTTTGCCTATTTGGAACCAGTCTGTTGTTCCATGTCGAGTTCTAACTGTTGCTTCCTGACCTGCATTCAGATTTCTCAGGAGGCTGGTCAGGTGGTCTGGTATTCCCATCTCTTTCAGAATTTTCTACAGTTTATTATAATTTAACCCCCTGAAGTTTTATTTGAGGGATTGAGTATAGACAGAAAAATAATAATTACCAGAATGAGTTGGGACACAGAAGGTTATCTAAATCAAGAGGGAAAAAAATTCCAAGGGACTTCTGCATGCTTCTCCATATCAGTAAATGTTACCATCACTCATAGCTACTCAGGCCAAAACTTGAATTTCTCTCCATCTTTCACAGCCTCTACTTAACCTATCTACCAATCTTACTGACTCAACCTTCAAATATATACTCTGTTCTGTCACCTCCGTAGCTACCCACCTGGCCAATTCACTAACATCTCTCACCAGGACCACAATAATAGCCCTATAAATGATTCCACTGCTTATTTTTGACTCCACAGTGTGAAAATCTGAGTATCTCATCCAAAATATGTCAGATTATGCTTTTCTCCTACTTACCGATAGAACCTTCTGATGGCTTGCTTTCGAGAAAAAATTACTGAAGTATAGTTGACTTAGAATGTGTGTTAATTTCTTCTGTACGGCGAGTGACTCTGTTATACATACATACATACATGCATATATTCTTTGTCATATTCTTTTCCACTGTGGTTTGTCACGGGATATTGAATGTAGTTCCCTCTGCTATCCAGTAGGACCTTGTTTATCCACCCTATATATCGTAGCTTGCCTCTGCTAATCCCCAGCTCTCAGTCCTTCCTGCCCCTGCTCCCCTACCCCTTGACGCACAAGTCTGTTCTCTATGTCTGTGAGTCTGTTGTCTCATACATGTGTTCATTTGTGTGGTCATTTTAGATTTCACAGGTAGGTGATGTCATATGTGTACTTGTCTTTCTCTTTCTAACTTACTTCACTTAGTATGATAATCTCTGGGTCCACCCACGTTGCTGCAAATGGCATTATTTCATTCTTTTTTGTGGATGAATAATATTCCATTCTTTTTTATAGATGAATACTATTCCACCACATCTTCTTAATCTGTTTATCTGTCAGTGGACGTTTAGGTTGTCTCTGTGTCTTGGCTACTGTGAATAGTGCTGCATGAACATGGGGTTCATGCGTCTTTTTAAATTTGAGTTTTGTCTCGATATGTGCCCAGGAGTGGGATTGCTGGATCATATGGCAACTCTATTTTTAGTTTTTAAAGGAACCTCCATAGTGGCTACACCGGTTTACATTCCCACCAACAGTATGGGAGGTGAACCCTCTGATGGCTTCTGCTCATATTTAGAACAAAATGAAGTGCCCTCCAAGGCCCTGTATGACCTGGCCTCACCTCCTTTCTGTCCTCACTGCCTACCACTCATTCCTTCTCTCACTTCACTCTAGTCACCCTCACCTTCCTTGGCCTCCAGCTCTCTAAGTTTATTTTTCCTTCACATCCTTTTCCCTTGTTCATAAGGCCTGGACTCCACAACTCCCCACCCTCAGCAACACACATGGATTTTCTTGACTTGCTTTTTAACTCACTTTCTTTCTGTGAATATATGGAGTATCAGTTACTGACCTAGATATTGGAGATACATTAGGTAAAAATTAGGCACTACTCCCAGTCTTCATGGTCCTTCCATTCTAGTGGGGGGATCTGACAACAGACAAGATAAATAAGTAAACTCTGTTTCATGGTGGACAATGGTAAGTGCTAAGGTGAGAAACAGAGCAGAGGAAGGGGTAGGAAGTGTCATTGTTGGGCGGTGAGAGTGAGAGCAGTTTTATATAGAGGGGGCAAGCAAGGCCAAGCTGAAGGAGGGTGTTTGAGGAGAGACTAGAAAAAAGTTGGGGGAATAAGCAAATCCACAGCAAGTCCAAGACCTGGAAGAGACGAGTGTGGAAGAGAACTGTGAGCCCAGAGAGGCAGCTGTGTAACTTGATTCACTCTCCTCTTACCTGTGTTATTTTTTTCACAGAACTTGCAGAGTTGCATAACTGTCATTTTACTTATTTAGTATCTTTCTCCCTCGCTAGAAAATAAGCTCCATAAAGGAAGAACTTTGTTGTCTTCATCATAGCAGCATCTGACCCATACAGGGAACTCAATTTTATTGAATACATTAACAAACCAAAGGGAGGTACCTAGAACATAGCATTAATTATGAGAGAGTAAAAACAGGAAGGGTCTTAGAACTTGGCAGGAGGGCACAAACTGGCCTGGTAGCCCTTATGGGTCCTTGATAAAATGTTTGGGATGGGTGTGGAGGGGCAAAGAAACAGAGAGAAACCAAGGTGATATCAACAGTTCTAAGACTTCCTTAAGGACAGTTGAGAGAAAATTGTTACACAGTTGACTATGATGTGTTCTTTCTCCTCTCTCCAACTTTTTTTATGATTTATTTATCCTCTTAAATAGATACTTCACAAAACTGAGCATGTGGTATTATGCTGATCCTTTGCATCCCTTGGAGAACTGACAAATCCCACTCTACTCATTGTTAACATAATTTTAATTAAGGTATCTAAAACCTCTCGTTAAGACTTAACTTTAATCTCATTTACTGTGTGGGAAGTGTTATCTATTTCATGACTAGAGGTAAAATCTTAGGAAAGAGATATCCCCAGACTGCAGAGTATGAGACACAGTTAAGCCTAAGAGACCGGAGAACATTCCTATAATGAAATGATGTATGTGAAAGAGCTCCGCAAGTATCAAAGTATACAAATAGTGTCATTGAAAAAACAACTACATGTTTTCTTGTCTCAGCTTGAAAAAGTCCAGATCTTCAAAACTACAAGTACATTGTAAACAAACAAAAAACTGTTTCCTATGAACTCAGATATTTACACAGTGTCATTCAAAAAGAAATACTGTAGGCTGTGAATTATTTATCCAAAATATTTTAACATGCCTATGCCAAAGAATAAAGGAAATATAAGAAAGGAAAAGAAGAAGTCTTTCCTGCAGTAGAGATGGTAAAGCTTTGTTTAAGTAATACCTGGGCGAGGTGGGGGTGGTGGTGAGTGGACATATCTGATCCTCATGGAAACAGACCTACACATAGCAAGCTCAAAGCAGAGAGCTAAATAATAAAATGCAAAAGTAATTTCAGGAGACTGAGTTAATAATACCACCCCCAAGAGTTCCTGCTGAGAGTCCTGCCATTTTTTTTTAAGCTTGGATTCTTTTATCTTGTCTGATTTCCATCATAAGGAGAGGTTACCAAAGAAAATAAACACATCTGAGCAGGATCATCATAGATTATTACAAAGTGGTTATTACTAAAGGCGTTAAGTAGTTCATTCCTCTCCTGAGGTTTCCTTGTGATTGCTGTTAACTGTGGTGGGAAATAGTGTGTGCTGCTTAAGTGAAAGTGTTAGTCACTCCGTCCTGTCCAACTCTTTGCAACCCCATGGACTGTAGCCATCCAGGCTTCTCTGTCCATGGAATTCTCCAGGCAAGAATACTGGAGTGGGTAGCCATGCCCTCCTGCAGGGGATCTTCCTGACCGAAGATCGAAGCCAGGTCTCCCACATTGTGAGTAAATTCTTTACTATAGGAGCCACCAGGTAAGCCCATGCTGCTTCTAAACTAGTCAAAAAAGATTCAGTTCAAAGGAGAGACGCTTAAAGTATGTAGATTTTCCTTACATGTCAACACATCAGAAGATAACTTTAAATTTTCTGTTACATCAGAAATAAATAAGATATCCATTTTAAAGTCATTTTGCAAGATGAACTTTTGAAAGTATATGCATTTTATTTACTTCCTGGCACATGAATTTATTCACAGTATAAGAATAAAAACATTTTGAAATAGACCAAAGTAGCTTAGAATCAGTTTTATTTATTTCCCCTACCTGCAAAGCTTGCTTTCTCTTGATTTGGGTGGAATAGAAAATGACGGCGATGGACAGCCTCACTGCTGTTTCGTTGCTAGGTTACATGTGTGCCCATTTAACCTGCTTCCTGACAGAGCGTTGTTTCTCGAACACCATGTAAAATACGTGCCTTTGTTTTCTGGCAGAGGAGAGAAGAAGGGTTGATAGCCTCTCTGTTCCACATTTGTTTAGCAGTTTAGAGGGGACACACAAAGGCGAAGGATACACAGACAAAGGGTGAGCTCCAAAAATCTGACAGCTCCATGCCACACACAGGTGATGTACTCAGGAGCCTCATGCATCTCGGCACATGTTCAGAGGTTTTCAGATCAGGGAGCAGACAGAGCTTTGGCTTTGCCCTCGTCTTCTCCATATTCCTTTTTTACTGTCTTTGCCCCACCTTCTCACACACTTGAAAATACATGGAAGCAGCTTCTGGGTCTATTTTCCTGAGTGGTATAAACAAACTCATGCTTCCCTGGTGGCTCAGACGGTGAAGAATCTGCCTGCAATGCAGGAAACCAGGGTTCAACCCCTGGGTCAGGAAGATCCCCTGGAGAAGGGAATGGCTACCCACTCCAGTGTTTTTGCCTGGAAACTTCCGTGGACAGAGGAGCCTAGTGGGCTACAGTCCATGGGGTAGCAAAGAGTTGGACACAACTGAGCAACTCACACTTATAAATAAACTCTCTCTCTACTCCTCCCACCCCCCCCATCTCTCTGATCTAAAGAAGTGCATTCCCAAAATATAAATTTATTTTGTGTGAGCCTTGAAAAGTAGGCTCAACTTAGCCTCCATCCAGCTCCACTTAGCCTCCATCCCCTCCCCATCCCCACCACACACACACACAGACACACACACACACAGACACACACACACACGCACACACACAGACACACACCCCTCCCCTCACTCTCAGTGCCACCAACCCTCCTGACTCCTGCATTCAACACATTAAGGCTCTGCAACCCACTTTAAGCAGATTTCCTGTTTTGTCAGAAGACCAGGTGTCCCTTCCCTCCACTTCCCAGGTGTGCTCCCCAGTCTCAGCTGCACTCTTCCCCATCATACTCTTGGGCCCGAGGCCCCAGCCTCCCCAGACTTCTCGTTGCACTGATGTCATTCTCTGTGTCTACTCTGTAGCAACTAGGGCTGGGGCTGCCCTTCCCCACAACAGAGGTGCCATGGTTGCTCCTAGTGATCAAATACTTGGCCCATGTGTTACAGTCAACATGACATCCACCTAAGGTTTGGATTTTTAAAAAATCTATTGCAGTATTGGTAGGAATGTAAATATTCCTTTGAAGAAATGATAGATGTAAATATGACATTTATAATGCAACCATACTTGAGCTGCATGCCAGTATAATTTTTGACAACGTGTATGTTTGTCTCCCTTCATAACATGTCCTTAAAGTATACTTTATGTTCTCTCTCTGATATGGGCATTGATGTTCAAGGTCATTTTTTCACCTTATAATATACCCTTTGTTTTGGTGCAGCTTTAAATAAAGAGCTTGTTTTTCAGATTTTAGATGAAAGTGACACTGATGTTCCATTGAAACAAGAAAAAAAGGAAGTTTCTCGTATGAAAAAAGGTAAAAAAAAAAAAGAATTCAGTTTACATATATTAGCTGTAATGTCTTGAGCTGTTTTCAGTTTGACTTATGTGACATGTCTTATGGTAGCAGTTTGGATTTTGAAAAACTAAATCTGTTGTTCCAGCAGTGGGAGGAGAGGTGATAGAGACTGAGCTGCCAGCCTCCCACATTTTGAAGGGGCACTCCCTGCCTGAGAGTAATGCCCCCTGCCTGACCTCACTGCCTAGAATTCCCAAGAGAGCACGGATGCCACCCTCCTCATCAAATTTTATTTAGAAATCTGCTGAGGATTGATATCAGGTCTGCCGTTTTCAGAAACTATTTTTGAAAATGATGATGACCTTCCTCTGTTTTCAATCATTTAGCTCTTTCCCTATTTTGCATGACTCCTCTGAGATCACTAAGAGTAGTTCAACAAACACATTTATTATCCATGGGGTATAATTTGTCTCAGATGAGAGATTTGACCTTTTTTAAAGCATAAAGTTGCCATGTTATAATTTTCAATCTAAAGACAATTTCCCATGACAGAGAAGCTGGAAACAAACTAGACTCAGAAAATTTTATTTTCTTTAGTGTTCGTTCATTATTATTACTAGAATTCATTATGTTCATATTATTATTATACCATTGTCTCCTTTATTGTAATATTATGCCATTGGCCTAAACAGCAGAACCACTATTTTTTCATTGTCATCTTCTTAATCTGAAATAAGTTTTAAAGGCTTTCTTAGTCTCCTAAATAGGTCTCTGTTCATTTTGACTCAATCACTCCCAGTCATTTTTGTATTGATCCATGCCATCATTTCGTGTTCACCCTTAGATGTAAGCACTCCTTTCCTTTATACTTTGTTGCTTAGGTAACCTAATCAGTCATTCATTCACATCTTTATATTTGAACCCATTAGTGCGGGCCATAAGAAATCACACTTTTTCTTTTTCATCATAATTGGGATAATTTGCCATTACACAATCAAGATTTCTATTGTAAGAATCTCTTAATTTTAAAGCCAATCTTTTATAGAAGTTTCAAGCTATTAACGTGCCTTCAAGTATGTGCCAGTTGGATTTCCAAATTGTAATAGAAAAATTGTTAGTACAATTTTGATCCTAAAATTAACATTTAATTTCAAATACTCATCCTGGATTTGGAAGGAACAAATTGTGAAATATTTTCAAATGACTGTAATTATGAATTAGCTGGCTATTAGGTTAAGAAATTTCACTTTGCATGCAGATCATGAGTAAAACCAACAGTGCCTGCAGTGTGCTTGTAAAACCTCTCTGTCTATTCTCTTTTATGTCTCCTTAGAGTAGTCGGGCAGGTCCTAACCATCTAAAAGAGTTCTTGTTGCTTTCCTGTTCCACTTGGCCCTCAATGGCCTTGGACTTTGTAGCAAGGGTTTACGTGGTGGAACAATATCACAGTTATCACAAAGGATTCTAGAGTTAGATGGAGGAAGGACACATTGACTTATTTCTTAGACTCTCCCCAACATCCTCTCGAAACCAGTCCAAGGGGGTCAAAGCATTTCTGCTTTTCTATGGCCTGTTAACAAAGCACTCACCTCTCTGAACCTCTTGATTCCAAGATTCCCTGAGTGAAAAGACGAACTCAATGATTGTAGGTCTCTTACTGCTTTAAAATCCAGCTCTCTTCTAGGGGCACATTTCTGATTGGGGTCTTTCAGGATGTCTTTGAACCTGAACCCAAAGGAAGAGAGTAAGATACTAGGGAAGACAAGTAGTTGTCTGGGTGCAGAGGCTGCTGAGAGAAGGGACATTAAACAGTTCCAGTTAGTCATCCCGTGCACACCAATAACAGAAAATAAGCATCATTAGAAATAAATTACAAAAACACAAGCTACAGAGGCTCTCAGATTCTTGTACACTATGTACACTTTATTAAGAGGTTATTGTAAACTGTCTTGAGAAGATATTGGTGCAGTTTTACAAAAGAGTGTTTGAATACAAAGCCAAATTACATGCAAGTTGTTAATGAGCTGCTAACACTTCCTTTAGTTCACTCTTATGTGTGATTGCCAAAATGTGGTTATCTTCATTTTTGTCTATGTTCTTTTGAAGAAAAACAGGAGCTGTGCAGTGATACCCCAGAAATAAAGAGAACTTCTTCATCACCTAAATGGGAAAGGTGAGTGTACTGTAATTATACAAAATTCCAAGGGAGTACAATTATACTGTTGAAAAGTAATTATCAGTGTTTAAATACAAGGAGAAAGAAAATAATAGCAACAAGCAAAGGCAATTAAAAGTGGAACAGAATTTTAAAGGAGACAGGAAAGAATAGAATACCCTAGATTTCTTACTCTTTTCCCAAACCTTTTATTTTCTTTTGTGAGGATTCAGGAATGGAACAGGCTTAACTTCCTACTCATAGAAAGCAACTAATTCAAATTATTCTAATATAGTCAAAGAATGAAAATGTCATGTATATGTAAGGTATGACTATGAAATCATAACCAAGTTTTTTTTTTTGGTATGGCTTATAATCTTATTTCCATACATATATGTAAGATATGTATGCTAAGATATTCTTGACATGAGGCTTTTGTCACATTTAAATGTAATCAGCTGAATATTTTGGCTATCCAATAGAGGGGAAAAATGTTTTCAAGGTAGCAAATTCTTGCCTCACTCTGCTCTGAATGTGTCTGTGTGTGCGTATGTGTATACACATACACATGTGTATACACATGTTGTCTATGTGTGTTTGTGTATTATTTCATATATTACTTTTAGGTTTTTATGAACTTTTGGTTTTCTTCAAATAATCTTTGAATAATATCTAAAATATGAACGTTAGAACTATGATCCAGTTAAGAAATCTTAATGGAAGAATCTTATCAAATTTATTTAGTAGTGGTAGTAATAATAAAGATGATTATAATGACAATGATAACTAGGTACCATCTACTGAGGACTTAATAACAGTAGGCATAAATTCTGTGTATATCTTGTATAATCTTTGGCACAACTCTGTGAAGTCGGCTCTGTTATTAGGTGGCAGGAGAAGAAACAAAGGTTCAGGGAGGAATGTGTGTCTTCTGGTGTAGTGCATTTTACCCTCCATGACAACAGCAGCCTGAGTTTCTAGCATCCCTAAAATGGTAAAATAAAAAAAAAACTTTAAGGACTTCTCTAATAAAATTTCAGCATAAAGGAGGTTATAATTAATAAGTGCCAGACACTGTGTGAATGTTCTGTAATGGACAATTAAGCATTAGTTACAATGTTCTTAATCTTAAATAAAGTATCAGCTGAAGTTAGACAGTATAATTAATGCCAAAGAACTGTGGACAGTAGAAGCACTCTTCATTTGCCATAAACTATTATCCAATTTTTTAAAAAAGACCCATATAGTGTGAATACAGGAAACTCTAGAGCTGTGGTCTTAATTCATGGATGTTAGCATGAAGGGATTACAAAAATCTCCTTTTCACTTGATAGACAAGACTCTGCATCATCTGGCCCCAACCTACCTACCCAGGTTTGCCTCCCATATTGCGTGTCCCCTAGCCCTCTTAAGCATTTTTATTCTCATAATACCGAAACCTGTAGGCCTCATTAACACACTATACACTACTTCATGAATCATCATTGTTAGTTAATCTCCATGCTGCAGCCAGTTATCCTTTTAAAACGTGCCAATCAGATTACCTCCCTCCCATGTAAGAAACCCTCAAGTAGGAGCACCTGCTCTGCTTAAAATAAGCTCCAGTCCCCAAGCCATAGCCAGTAACTCTCAGGTCCACTCTGCTTCTTCCTGTGTGCCCCACCCCTGCGGCCCCGGCCTTCTCAAGTATCTCTCAAAGACCTACTTTGTTTCTACCCAAGTATCATTACACTTCACCTGAAACACTCTTCCTCCATCAGATCTTGACTAAATATTTCTTTCAACTGACTTTGCTTTATTTCTGGACCTACCTTTAGTACCCACTCTCCCACAGGCTGGTGGCTCAGACTGTAAAGAATCTGCCTGCAATGCAGGAGACCTGGGTTTGATCCCTGGATCAGGAAGATCCCCTGGAGAAGGAAATGGCAACCCACTCCAGTATTCTTGCCCGGAGAATTCCTTGGACAGGGGAGCTTGGCAGGCCGCAAAGAGTCAGACACGACTGAAGCAACTAAGATTTTCACTCTCCCACAGGCTAAAGTAGAACTTGAGTTTAAAAACTCCTTTGAACAAATCAGAGGCAAGTGGTAGATGACTGCTGTTGTTAAAAATAAAGTACTGCCAATTCTATTTAATTGTGGTTACCCAAAAACCTTGAAACAAAATTTTTTAGGAATAAACAGTATTCATATAATTGAGAATTGCTTTTATATAGCTGTGTAAATGACAGTTTTCAGCATTACATTTATGTCCATGCATTCATTTGTTGTATATTAAGACTTCATTTGTTGTGTATTAATATTTTTTCATTTATTAGATTTAATATGATTTCCACTTAGAAATTCTAACCCTCAGCTTGTTTTTGCCCAGTATGCCAGTGGAAGATTTAAATCCAAGTTCTGGATACAAAGCCAGAGTTTCTGTGAGTGGTGGTTGTAAAGTTGCTTCTTCACTGACAGAATCTTCTCAAAGCACATCTGTCAAGGAAACAGTAAGAAAACTGACATCTAATTTAAGGTAAAGATATTTACCTGCTTTGTTGAATTTTCTAAGCAGTGACAACTCCTGATTTTCTTTCTCTGTTGAGTGGTAACATCATTGAGAAAATTCAATAGAATGACTTCATGATTTGTCTCCTAACTGCACTGATTTAGATATAGTGTGGGTTACATGTCTTTTGAAATCAAATTATTGTCACTAACTGTCCTGTTGTTACATGGTCCAGAATATAGTGGATGTTAGTTTTCTCTCCAATGTAATAAAGAATCAGAATTTATAAGGATAGATGATAGGACAGAAAGGGCTATTAAAAACAAAGGAATGAGGGACATTTATCATGAAGGGGAAAAAGAAAATTGTTACTGAATTTCTCCTTCCTTCTTCCTTCCCCTCTTCCTCCTTCCCTCCTTCTCTCCCTCCCTCCCTTGTTCCCCTTCTTCTTTTTTTAATTCTCCCTCACTAAGACCCTAATGACATTATGGCCTTCTAAGAAGTCTTTTTTGTAGCTTTAGATGCTGAACTTATTGAGGGAAACTAAGTTTTACTTTTTGCTTCAGTGTAGAATCTTAACATTCACGGGCATGGTTAATGAGGGATTTAAATGTCTGGATCTCAGTTCTCAAAGGATGGAGTTGTTGTTCAGTTGCTGTGTTGTGCCCAACTCTTTGAGACCCTATGAACTGAAGCCTACCAGACTTCTCTGTCTGTGGGATTTTCCAGGCAAGAATACTGGAGTGAGTTGCCATGTCTCCTCCTGGAGTTTCAGATTCATGTCCATTGAGCTGGTGATGCCATCCAATCATCTCACCCTCTGTTGCCCCCTTATCCTCCTGCCCTCAGTCTTTCTAAGCATCAGGGTCTTTTCCAGTCAGTCAGCACTTCGCATCCAGTGGCCAAAAATTGGAACTTTAGCTTCAGCATCAGTCTTTCTAATGAATATTCAGGGTTGATCTCCTTTAGGATTGAACTGGTTTGATCTCCACGCTGTCCAAAGGACTCTCAGGAGTCTTCTCCAGCACTACAACTCGAAAGCATCAATTTTTTGGTGCTCAGCCTTCTTTATGGCCCAAGTCTCACATCTGTACTACCAGCAAGGATGGAGACATGAGCGTAAAGTTCAAAGTTCAGAGATTTTCCAAGTAGGGACCAATCAAGCCAAAGAAGTTACTATACAGAAGAATGCCCTCAAATAGGTGTCATATGAGAGGGTGGGGGTCAGGAGCAGAAACACCACTAAATTAGTACAGCCAGCTGGTTTGGTTGGGCTTCACAGACTGTGAGTGGCGTGGATAAGGTGAGAGACTTTTAGCAGAAGGAAACACAAAGTGTGCTCTAGCTGGAATAGTATTTTCCCTTAGGACATTTTGACTTTCTTATCAGAGACAGACACAGTCTTCCTGAAGAAGAGAGTTGGCGAAGAATGCAAACAGGTAGGAAGAGAAAGGTGAGGTAGGGCATATATATAGGGAGCCAAGGCCCCAACTCAGGCCCAGGACAGGGTCTAGGGTCCTGTGTGAGAAAGTAGACTGCAAACCACTGGAAGACATGGATGCCATCTGTCATTGCCCTGTGCTCTAGGGAAGTCTCTCTGGCAGCATCCAGGGCCATGGGGCTATCCTACATGAGATGAAGGCCTACCTGCTATCCTTTAGGAACATAACATCTGATGCCTATCCTGCCCCGGGCGAAAGAGGGAAGCTCTTGTTATATGTAAGTGGATCCACTTTGGACTTTGCATCAGGACACATTTTCACTAATGACAGTAGGAACCCAGTGACAAGGTGTTGACCAAGGAATGAAGCCAGAGTGCTGCATTCCTGAACACTAAGTTGTCACCACCAACTCTGCATGTTGCCTGGATGGCAAGCTTGTACTAGCATGGGAATAGAACAGAAGAAAACCAGACCTCAGGACAGGACCAGTATCAGCCAGTGATGTGGTGGATGTCAGTGTCGTATTGCCATGGCCTACAGTATAGTCCCTAAAGAATGGGATTCTCCAACCATTTTCTTGCCTTCTGTCAGTACTTGATCAGAAGTTTTATGTAAGAGCCTCATCTTTGATGTTGGGTAGCCATAAATTTGAATCCTGGATTCTTACTAGTTATAAGATTCAGGCATGTCAATTGGTCCCTAAGATATGGTAGTATGCAATAAATTATATATGAATATGCCTGTGTACATCTGAATAAATATATGCATATTATTTTCAAACGTATGGACAATGTATATGACATGTCCAATGACTGGAACATTGCTTCAAGTGAACCAGGGCTTCTTGATAATAATAGCTATCATTTAAAAATCATTATTATTTTATTTTATTCATTCACTCAAGTGGTTTGTATACATTAGCTCCTTACACAAACTTACAAAGCTGATATTATTTTTAACTATTTTTTTTTTAAGTTAAACTGAAAAAGAGAAACTAGGGAATTCCTAGTGGTTCAGTAGTTAAAAGACACTGAGCGTCCAGTGCAGGGGGCCTGGTCTCAATCCAACTAAGGTCCCACATGCTACGTGGTATGGCCAAAAAATAAAAAGGGGGGAGATAGAAACTAAGTAACTCTTGAAGTCACAGATCACAGATATAATTACACAGCTACCAAGAACAGGGCTGTGTTTGAGTCCAGGCTCCCTGATTTGGAACTTCATCCTCTTAATCACAGTGTATACACACACACACACACACACACACACATACATACAGATGTACACACTTACACACACACACACACACACACTTTTTGTAATACATACACACATACAGATACCACACATGATTTGCCATCTCTACACTGTAAGCCTGGAGAGACTTGCCTGGTTGTCTTGCAGCAGAGTTTGAATGTACAACTATACGTTATCGTTTTATTTATTTTTTTACTTGTCTAATTTTTGTTCTGCATCTAAGTGTATCATTACTGTTCATTTTAATGAGTTACATGTGATCAAAAAGGAGATGATCTGATTGAGAGTACTAAGGCTATAAGGTGCATCCACTTCTATAATTAGGCATCAGTAGAAAATTAAAATTTCCCAGAAACCATCTCCCTAATGAACATGCAGAATCTTTAGTACTTAAAATCATCATACTATTATCAACTGAATTCTCTGAAAACCAAATGAATTAATAAATAAGCTCCTTTCTATACTGGCTTGAATTTTTTTGTGGTGATTATTTTATAAAAATATTAACTGGGAAAAGAATTGCACACAACACAAGATTTTAACTGGAATAAAAGGAGCTCCTCATTTACCTATTTTCTCTTTTGCCTTTAGCAAGATGTAGTGTGTTTTCTTTGGAGAAGGCAATGGTGCCCCTACTCCAGTACTCCTGCCTGGAGAATCCCATGGACGGAGGAGCCTGGAAGGCTGCAGTCCATGGGGTTGCTGAGGGTCAGACATGACTGAGCGACTTCACTTTCACTTTTCACGTTCATGCATTGGAGAAGGAAATGGCAACCCACTCCAGTGTTCTTGCCTGGAGAATCCCAGGGACCGGGGAGCCTGGTGGGCTGCTGTCTATGGGCTCGCACAGAGTCAGACACGACTGAAGTGACTTAGCAGCAGCAGCAGAGGCAGCAGTTTGTTTTCTTACATTTCACCAGTGAAGAAAGATTTCTTGTCTTCTGTGTTATGTTTTTTTTTTTTCCTCCTTGTACTGCACTGTTCTATTGTTTGGTCCATATGTTAGTCCTTGTGTTAACTAGACTTTAAATTTTTCCAGGCATGAAGGTTTTGGCGGCCTGTCTACAGTGTGGAGGGCACCATATTCTTTATAATCATGATTGTCCACCAGACTTGCCTTGCTTGTCACAGATAAGAGAGCAGTCAGTTCCTTTGCAGTGTGTGGAGTGTTCCCTCCACTTGGGTCACTTTGAATGTGACATCATCCTTTATTGCTTTCAACACTGCTAAGTGGGCCGCTTCCATTAAAAATGGTAGTTCTTATTGTCCATTTTATCACCCTATTATGCTCAGTTTAGCATTTTCCTATCTTGCATAATTTTTTGTTTTATGTGTATTAATTTGTTTAATCTGCAAATATAGTAACTCCTTTGAAAACAGATTGAATCTTTCACACTGTGTCTAACACATATTAGTGGATTTTCAAAGAACATTTTTAATTAAATTAAAAGGGATTAATGTAAAAAGCAGTGAATAATATTGCTGGATGTTAAAATATTTTCAAATAATGGGGTGCATCTGAGTTGTGTTAGTTAGTAAGAGGTAAATAAGGTAAACTGAGATCCAGATTGCTGAACTTTGTCAGATGGTCCTAAATATTGAAGCAGTATCAAATCTCAGATCACTTTCAACAACAACAGTAATATTTATTATTTACCCACTGTGTGCCAGGCACTGTCCTAAGGGCTCTGCATATGTTAACTCACTTAAACCTTACAACCGCCCTATAAATAGATAATTTCATTATCCCTATTTTACAGATGAGAAAATTAAGGTATGCAGAGGTTAAGTAATTTGCCCAATATTACATAACTCTTAAGTGGTAGAGCTGAGATTTAAATCTTGGCAATCTGGTCTCACAGTTTTTACTCATAAATCCTAACCTGTAATGCCTTTTTAGTTTATCATTGTATATGTAAACTTGATAATGTCAGACTTCATTGATTTCACCTGTACAAAAGTACAAGTATGCTTTATGTTACCTTAACTTTTAAAAATGCCCAAAAAAATTTAAAAAGAAAGTCACTTTTTATAGGTTGCTGCCAGTTATGGCAACCCCCTCCAGTATTCTTGCCTGGAGAACTCCATGGACAGAGGAGCCTGGCAAGCTACAGTCCACAGGGTCACAAAGAGTCAGACATAACTGGGCAATTGAGCATGTACGCCTACCAGTTATGGAAGCCAAAGAAAAGATCACAATTTTTTTTTTTTTTTAATTAGAAATTGAGGTCTGTCAAAACTCAGGATTTGACTCCTGGGTTTAAAAAGTGGAGCCATGTCATTTCTATATATTTCCACTGAGGTGAAGAAGGGAGTTTCACTCTTCCTCAGGTAGGAGGCTTGCTCTTCTGCTTAGCCAAGACCAAGCTTATTATTAACTAACTTACTCTTCAAAGAGAACAAGATCATGTGGAAACTCTATGTATCTCTGCTCATATATAGAAAGAGTGGAGCTGTGTTAATGCAAGAAAGATCTTTCTTAAGGAAAAAGTACTCTGTTGAGAAAGGATATGACCATGGACTGAAAAGGAAATGGCCCTGAGCTGGAGCTTTTCAAAGCCTGGTCGTCATATATATGGAGACAGAGCTGATTCAGTGTTGTAGCTCAAGTAGTTGAACTCAATAAAAATTTGCAGCTCAGACTTGCAGATACAGATATGGTTCCTGCAGAAACGGGCATCATAGCCAGTCCTGGATCACAGTCCTGGGTGCAAACAGTAGCGCTGGAGGATCTTTAGGATACTTATGTCTTGAGCTTCCAAGAAGAGAGATAATGTTATTAAAGACAAATTCCTGACTTTATTGTCAAGTTTGGGGGTAGAACTATGAGTAAATGTTCCAAGGGAAGAAGGGGTGTTCCTGGTGCCAAAAGACTCCCCGTGAAGGCGGCACTTGGTTCATGTGTGTGTGTTAGTCACTCAGTCGTGTCCAACTCTGTGACCCCGTGGACTCTAGCCCGCCAGGCTCCTCTGTCCATGGGATTTCCCAGGCAAGGATACTGGAGTGGGTTGCCATTTCCTTCTCCAGGGGATCCTCCTGACCCAAGGATCGAACCTGGGTCTCCTGCATTGCAGGCAGATACTTTACTGCCTGAGCTACTAGGGAAGCCCACTTAGTTCATGAGTCCCCCCAAAATACACAGCATCCACCTGGATACTCCAGACACCAGTTTATTCCTATTGTTTTGTGCTGAGCACCTCCTTGTGGGACCTTCTGTGTATCAGAGGATCACTATCTCTGTCTTAAAGGTAACCTAAAGTTTGAGGGTGGAGAGAGGTTTGATGAAATATATCCTCGGGAACAAAAGGTGTCATTGAAGATTATCACTAAAGAAAGGGACTCAGAGAGAGGGAGAGGGTGGGATGAGATGGGAGAATGGCATTGAAACATGTAAAAAAATAAATAAATAAATAAATTTAAAAAAAAAAAAAAGAAAGGGACTCAGGACAATAAATAAAGGAATTTTTAAAGAGCTCTTAAGCATCTACATTCAGACCCTACATTTGTGATTGTTGGTAGCTTACCCTCTTTTCAGTAGTGTCTAACAGTTTTCCTGAATTAATTTTTCAGGAAAAGGAAAATGTGAAGGTCTGTGTGTTTGTACTTGCAAACTTAAAGGAGAAGGATATTAATAATTTGTTTTCTTTATCGGTCTCATGGGACAGAATCCCCAAGGGAAGAACTATTTAGAGGAAGCCATGCGGAGAAGAGGGTACAAAGCTAGATACTGAGGTCCCAAAAGGAGAGGGGCAGAGAAGGAGACTAAAGGTCGGGGTGGGGATGTGCTCAGTTTCTCAGTTGTATCTGACTCTTAGTGGTCCCATGGACTGTAGCCCACCAGGCTCCTCTGTCCATGGGATTTTCCTGGCAGGAATTCTGGAGTGGGTTTCCATTTCTGCTTCCCGGGGCTCTTCCCTACCCAGGGATTGAACCCACGTAACCTGCGTCTCCTGCATTGGCAGACAGATTCTTTACCACTGATCCTTCTGGGAAGTCCCAGGGTAGGGATGAGGGTCCTTAACAATTAGAGAACCAAAGAGATTGAAATAGGAATAAGTCCTCAATCAAAGAGCTTCCGTAAGTATTATATGAAGTTTTGTATATAAAGCCTATAACAACATTTAGCACATTTTTAGCACTTTAGAAAGAGTGGTTGAATCTGACCAGGGCTCTCAATGCCATCAGAAAATACTCAGCTCTCCAGCATATAGTGCACGTGGCCTGCAATTCTTTTTTCACAGGCTGAACCGCCTGCCCCTCCAGCTGGCTAATTCCAGCTCTTCCTTTGGGGCTTCCCAAGCACAAGGTTGGGCCCATCCTTTAGGTAACCATGAGGCTGCATTCTCATTTTAGCCTCTGTGACACTGTATTGGGTAGTTTGCTTCCACAGAGAATGTCTGCATTCTCTACTAGGCTGAATTCAGTATAATAAGATTGTATTGGGTTCCTCGCATGGGGGCATGATGCCAGTCTCTGGAAAGTACCACTAGATACAGGCTGGGTTTTAGTAGAGGTTTGGGAAATGTCTGTGGAATGAATGAGCTTGAGGATACTGAGAAAATACAACCATGACAAGAGCTATTTGTAACAAGTGATTCCATAAAACCTTTATATAAAGTGTTTTACTTTAAAATAGTCTTTCTCTGTGTGTGTGTGTCTGTCTGTCTCTTTACCTCTCTGTCTTTAGAAATAATAGTACTCATGTGTGAGACATTATTCAGACTATAATGATGTTTCGTGTAAATTTTGATGCAGAGATTTTACAGATTGAGAATAATTCAGAACTGATTCAGAGCTTTGTCTCTCCCCAACCTGCCCCTTTACCCTCTCCCACTCCCCACCACATGCCACCACCTCCACATATTTGTTTTTCTAGAAATACTTCCTTGGAAGATTGCTGATTAGCTCTAAATATAAACCCAAAAGAATTTATACCCACCATGAAAAGGACCAGTGCTTAGATGAGGTTTCAACCCTGTGTTCATATTGGAGGGGAGGAGGCTAGATTTAGGGAAGGAAAGGGGTGGTTTGGATTTAAAAACCTCTCACGACTTCTGCTTCACCAAACCCCCATACACTTGACCACAGGCCCCCTTTCCCAGGGAGTCTAGCTGAAGCCCTTAAATCTATTTCTCACTTCCAATGTATAATCATAAGGGATTTGATTTAGGTCATACCTGAATGGTCTAGCAGTTTTCCCTATTTTCTTCAATTTGAGTCTGAATTTGGTAATAAGGAGTTCATGATCTGAGCCACAGTCACCTCCTGGTCTTGTTTTTGTTGATTGTATAGAGCTTCTCCATTTTTGGCTGCAAAGAATATAATCAGTCTGATTTTGGTGTTGACCATCTGGTGATGTCCACGTGTAGAGTCCTCTCTTGTGTTGTTGGAAGAGGGTGTTTTCTATGACCAGTGCATTTTCTTGGCAAAACTCTATTAGTCTTTGCCCTGCTTCATTCCACATTCCAAGGCCAAATTTGCCTGTTACTCCAGGTGTTTCTTGACTTCCTACTTTTGCATTCCAGTCCGCTATAATGAAAAGGACATCTTTTTTCGGTGTTAGTTCTAAAAGGTCTTTTAGGTCTTCATAAAACTGTTCAATTTCCATTTCTTCAGCGTTACTGGTTGGGACATAGACTTGGATAACTGTAATATTGAATGGTTTGCCTTGGAAATGAACAGAGATCATTCTGTCATTTTTGAGATTGCATCTAAGTACTGGATTTCGGACTCTTTTGTTGACCATGATGGCTACTCCATTTTTTCTGAGGGATTCCTGCCCACAGTAGTAGATATAATGGTCATCTGAGTTAAATTCCCCCATTCCAGTCCATTTTAGTTCGCTGATTCCTAGAATGTCGATGTTCACCCTTGCCATCTCTTGTTTGACCACTTCCAATTTGCGTTGATTCATGGACCTGACATTCCAGGTTCCTATGCAATATTGCTCTTTACAGCATCGGACCATGCTTCTATCACCAGTCACATCCACAACTGGGTATTATTTTTGCTTTGGCTCCATCCCTTCATTCTTTCTGCAGTTATTTCTCCACTGATCTCCAGTAGCATATTGGACCCTACTGACCTGGGGAGTTCCTCTTTCAGTATCCTATCATTTTGCCTTTCCATACTGTTCATGGGGTTCTCAAGGCAAGAATACTGAAGTGGCTTGCCATTCCCTTCTCCAGTGGACCACACTCTGTCAGACCTCTCCACCATGACCCGCCCATCTTGGATTGCCCCGCAGGCATGGCTTGGTTTCATTGAGTTAGACAAGGCTGTGGTCCTAGTGTGATTAGATTGACTAGTTTTCTGTGACTATGGTTTCAGTGTGTCTGCCCTCTGATGNCTCCCTGATGTTCAAGCTGGTTTTAGAAAAGGCAGAGGAACCAGAGATCAAATTGCCAACATCCTCTGGATCATGGAAAAAGCAAAAGAGTTCCAGAAAAACATCTACTTCTGCTTTCTTGACTATGCCAAAGCCTTTGACTATGTGGATCACAATAAACTGTGGAAAATTCTGAAAGAGATGGGAATACCAGACCACGTGACCTGCCTCTTGAGAAATCTGTATGCAGATCAGGAAGCAACAGTTAGAACTGGACATGGAACAACAGACTGGTTCCAAATAGGAAAAGGAGCATGTCAAGGCTGTATATTGTCACCCTGCTTATTTAACTTATATGCAGAGTAAGTCATGAGAAATGCTGGACTGGAAGAAACACAAGCTGGAATCAAGATTGCCGGGAGAAATATAAATAACCTCAGATATGCAGATGATACCACCCTTATGGAAGAAAGTGAAGAGGAGCTAAAAAAGCCTCTTGATGAAAGTGAAAGAGGAGAGTGAAAAAGTTGGCTTAAAGCTCAACATTCAGAAAACTAAGATCATGGCATCTGGTCCCATCATTTCGTGGGAAAGATGGGGAAACAGTAGAAACAGTGTCAGACTTTTGCCGGGGGGTGGTGGGGGGGCTCCAAAATCACTGCAGATGGCGACTGCAGCCATGAAATTAAAAGATGCTTACTCCTTGGAAGAAAAGTTATGACCAACCTAGATAGCATATTCAAAAGCAGAGACATTACTTTGCCGACTAAGGTCCTTCTAGTCAAGGCTATGGTTTTTCCTGTGGTCATGTATGGATGTGAGAGTTGGGCTGTGAAGAAGGCTGAGCACCGAAGAATTGATGCTTTTGAACTGTAGTGTTGGAGAAGACTCTTGAGAGTCCCTTGGAATGTGGGGAGATCCCACCAGTCCATTCTGAAGGAGATCAACCCTGGGATTTCTTTGGAAGGAATGATGCTAATGCTGAAGTTCCAGTACTTTGGCCACCTCATGAGAAGAGTTGACTCATTGGAAAAGACTCTGATGCTGGGAGGGATTGGGGGCAGAAGGAGAAGGGGACGACAGAGGATGAGATGGCTGGATGGCATCACAGACTCGATGGACGTGAGTCTGAATGAACTCCGGGAGATGGTGATGGACAGGGAGGCCTGGTGTGCTGCGATTCATGGGGTCACAAAGAGTTGGACACGACTGAGCGACTGAACTAACTGAACTGAACTGAACTAGTTGTAGCTTTTATTTCTATTTGAGCAGATTTCTGCTCAGCTCAAATACCCAGAAACTCCATTTCATATTGCCTCCTACTCGCTCAGCTTCTTACTAGCCAGGCAAATAATTCTGAGGTGTTGTATGTGTGTGTATTACTTTCACTACTGTGAAATCCTGAGGAGTTTTAACTTTTTAGATTAAATCTCCTTAAAATTACAAACGAATATCACCACCAAAAATATACTTAAAATACTGGGAGTGTAAATTATATAAGAAAGAGATGTTTTTCTTTGTGTGCCAAGTTATTTTATAATTGAAAAAATTTTGTAAATCCCTTGGAAGTTCTTGGAACACTTCAACATAAAACATTATTCACTTTTAAGATGTGGTAGCTATAATTTTCTAGATTTCCTGTTCTCCCAGGAATGAAATTTGTATCATCTATGTGATTAATCCTAGAAAAGTCATCACACTAGAAGGACAGAGTGCTACTGCCTTTTGACAAAATGAAGCACCTGTCAGAACAATGACCATTGCTGTCTAGAAAGAGCTGGGTCCAGTATGAGTTCTTGAAATAGTCCTGAATGAAAAAATTACTCCAGAGAGTTAGATTCCTAGAACTTTTTAGGAAAAAAATCAGTCAGCCTATAGTCAGCCTCTTTTCCTCCAGGAGATTTGCAGTGTTGGCTTGGGCCTCTGCCAGGGAGAACATTCAAGTAGGTGCAAGGGTCTTCTGGACTGCTTGGTTAGGGACGGGCATTGTGAGCTCATGCTCGCTTGCTTTAATCAAAGTCTTATTTTAAGATAAATGCAGATTCACGTGCTGTTGTAAGAAATAATACAGAGGTGTCCCCTGTACCCTTTATCTGGTTTTGTAACATCTTACAAAGCTGTAGAACAATATAACAATTAGGATATTTGGCATTGACACAGCCAAGATACACACTTCATCCCCAGGAGGATTCCTCGTGCTGCCCTTTTACAGCACAGCCACTTCCCTGTCCCCACTACGAAAGTCAGTGCCTTTTGTAGAACACTTTGACACCAGTGATAAAAACTAACTATTTGCCAGCTATGAATGTTTATATTTGCCAAGATAATTTCACAGAACCCAGGAGACAGATCTGTTTCTGACAGATGAGTGCTGCGTCTCTTTTCTTGGTGTATTCCCATCTCTACTGTGCTTACCTTCCTAGGGAGATTCTTCTGTATTTTTTTCCTGAGTATCAGCTACCATCAGAGTTTGGCCACACATCTCTGGAGGAACTTACAGCAAGTTCTGAGGTAAGCTGGCTCTTTTTTAAACTTTGAGGAGATGACCTAATACCCTGAATTGAATCTTCAGTGAAGAGATAAAGGGTTACCTAGAATAGATTGAGTGAATTAGGAACTTTATACCAAGAGGGTGGCTGAGAATTAAAGCTGCATTGGAAACAAATGTGGCCAAAGTTTAATTACACTCTGGGAAGATTGTACAGACTGAGAATAGCTGGTCACTGAGATGGAAAGAGGACATAGCCCTTGACTTCCTTCCCTGCACCAGAAATAGTCCCTGTTCCTTAGATACTCTCCCTCAGCCACCTTTTATGAGGAACCAAGGAGAAGATTGGGTTAGAATCAGTAAGACATCACGGGGAAGGATGAGGAACATTGTATCCATATTTACACAGTCTCCTCTCAGTGGCAATACTATATATGATGAGAAGGAAAACTTTGACCAGCAGCTCCCTGGGGCACTCAGGATGAGCGTGGCATGGGCTCACAGAGGGCAGTCCCCGAGCTGCTGAGTCCCGGCAGGCTGGGCTGAAGCTGAGTGAGGGGTGCGGGCCAGGCCACCAGAGCTGCTCACGGGGCTGGAGAAGGCCCACCGGGTACACGAGGCCGGGGGGCTCCGTCTCCAATCTCATGCCTGGTGCTGCTTATGGAAAAGATAGATGCACATGAAAAGGTGTCAGTGAAAAGAGCACCACATGATGATCTGCAGAGGTGCCATATGCCTTCATCTCATCCTGGATAAAGTCCTGCATCATCGTTTCTGCGTCGTCACCATCCACTCTCACCTCATTCTCTCCCATGGAGCTTGACTCCACGGCTTCACTGGGACTCCCTTATCAGGCCACCAGTGACCACTCTCCTGACCAGTGCCATAGCCACTTCTCTTACCTGACCTCTTGGAGACATCAGTGCAGCTGACCACTCTTTCTTTCTTGGCGCACTTTCTTTGTGTAACTTCCATGACAGCACAAAATTTCCATGTTCCTGCTTCCCTCCCTCCCATCCTCTGTGCTGGCAACTCTTCTCTATTTGTTTGCTAGGCATTGGCATGTCTGAGGGCTTATTCCTGTACCACTTTCTTCTACCAAATGTTTCTAGGTGACCTCAACTAGTCTCTAACTTTAAATACTGACCCATGTGTCGGTGTCTCTCCCCAGATTATTTCTGTTGTGTCCCCATCCATGATATCCTAAACTCCAACTTCTTTATTTATTATTTATCATTTACTTACCCTCACCTTGATTTTCTTTTTCATCTGCAAATTTTTTAAATCATATTGTATAATGTAAGCTATCTTAATAATTTTTAGAATGAAGTGAGGTCTATTGTAGGTAATTAATTTAATTCAACTTGGACTTAAAAAACCCATAGTACCAATATTGGCAAGTTCTAGGCTTCGATGCTTTGTTTATACTACTAGATACTTACATGCTGTAACTCAACTGTAGACAGCTTATTCTCTAAAAGTTAATATCCTGTTCTGTTATCATTTATGAAAACAGCTGGAGCAGTGCCCAGAACAGACAAACAAAAAGCTGAAAATGTGTTTCAACCAGGTAAGCTTCCTTTCAGTGTAGTCATTTATATTCTAAATGATCCTGTATTCCAAAGGAGAAATAATACACATTTCCAAATGTTACATTTGAAAGAAAATCAAATTTGCATTCATTTATCAACTTAGATTAATGTTAGCATATCAGATGTCACAAAGCAACATCTTTTTGAATTTTAAAGATGCAAATGTTTCCAAATCATAAAGCTTATGAAACACTTGGAATTGGACTATATTTTGAACAGGAAATATGACATTTGGAGTCTTTAAGAAATAGAGTCATTGAATCTTTGATACACTGTGCTAAATCAGAAATCATTTGTATGTTAACATCTTTATTTTGGACAATATGATATCTCTCTGAGTTTTTAAGATCCTATCAACAGTTTTTTGGGTTTATGATCTTTCTGTTTTAAAAGTGGCTATCAGTTCATTTCAGATTGGTCACTCAGTTGTGTCCGACTCTTTGCAACCCAATGAACCACAGCACGCCAGCCCTCCCTGTCCATCACCAATTCCCGGAGTCCACCCAAACTCATGTCCATTGAGTCGGTGATGCCATCTAACCATCTCATACTCTGTCATCCACTTCTCCTCCTGCCCTCAATCTTTCCCAGCATCAGGGTCTTTTCAAATGAGTCAGCTCTTCTCATCAGGTGCCAAAGTATTGGAGTTTCAGCTTCAACATCAGTCCTTCCAATGAGCACCCAGGACTGATCTCCTTTAGGAGGGACTGGTTGGATCTCCATGCAGTCCAAGGGACTCTCAAGAGTCTTCTCCAACACCACAGTTCAAAAGCTTCAATTCTTTGGCACTCAGCTTTTTTAATAGTCCACTGTCACATCCATACATGACCACTGGAAAAACCATAGCCTTGACTAGTTGGACCTTTGTTGACAAAGTAATGTCTCTGCTTTTGAATATGCTGTCTAGGTTGGTCATAACTTTCCTTCCACGGAGTAAGCGTCTTTTAATTTCATGGCTGCAGTCACCATGTGCAGTGATTTTGGAGCCCAAAAAATAAACTCTGACACTGTTTCCACTGTTTCCCCATCTATTTCCCATGAAGTGATGGGACTCCATGCCATGATCTTAGTTTGCTGAATGTTGAGCTTGAAGCCAACTTTTTCACTCTCCTCTTTCACTTTCATCAAGAGGCTTTTTAGTTCTTCTTCACTTTCTGCCATAAGGGTAGTGCCATCTGCATATCTGAAGTTGATATTTCTCATGGCATTCTTGATTCCAGCTTGTGTTTCTTCCAGCCCAGCATTTCTTATGATGTATTCTGCATATAAGTTAAATAAGCAGGGTGACAATATACAGCCTTGACATGCTCCTTTTCCTATTTGGAACCAGTCTGTTGTTCCATGTCCAGTTCTAACTGTTGCTTCCTGACTTGCATACAGATTTCTCAAGAGGCTGGTCAGGTGGTCTGGTATTCCCATCTCTTTCAGAATTTTCCACAGTTTCTTGTGATCCACACAGTCAAAGGCTTTGGCATAGTCAATAAGGCAGAAATAGATGTTTTTCTGGAACTCTTGCTTTTTCCATGATCCAGCAGATGTTGGCAATTTGATCTCTGGTTCCTCTGCCTCTTCTAAAACCAGCTTGAACATCAGGAAGTTCATGGTTCACGTATAGCTGAAGCCTGGCTTGGGGAATTATGAGGATTACTTTACTAGCGTATGAGATGAGTGCAATTGTATGGCAGTTTGAGCATTCTTTGGCATTGCCTTTCTTTGGGATTGGAATGAAAACTGACCTTTTCCAGTCCTGTGGCCACTGCTGAGTTTTCCAAATTTGCTAACATATTGAGTGCAGCACTTTCACCGCATCATCTTTTAGGATTTGAAATAGCTCAGTAGTTAGTAGCAATAAAAGAAATTAAAAGGAATTTTAAGAAATTCATCCATAGTCCCAAACCATTCAGAAATCACTGGTATTTTTTGGTGTATTTCATTATAATCTTTCTCTCAGCAGATGCTTTTTTTTTTTTTTTTTTTACAGTTTTCTTAGAATACTCTGTATCTAGTTCTTAAAGATTCCCTTGGTGGGGGAGGGGAAGAGAGTCCACAGAGTCCTTTGGCTCTACTGGAGAAATACCTCAAAATCATATGCCCTCAACTTCCTTAATTCACACTCAAGGGAACTGAGATTGCAAGGTGTGAACTTGGCCCAGCCAATACAAGGGATTAGCATCGGAGCCAGTGCCACCCCGGAAGTTCCCAGATACGTCATGGAGGCCACAACAGTCTAGAACTTTTCATGGCACCAGGATCAACGCTGAGATGTTTGGACTCCGCTGACACCTCACCTGTGTTTGCTCCGACACGTGCACCAGCTCCATCACTAGCACACATATTAGCATCTTCTTCCAAGTGCTTATGTTTACAGCCATCTTCTGGAAAGCTCTCATAATAACATGCAAATCTATAAAGATTCGGAGGTGAATCATGCTCCCTGAAGTTGTGTTCAGTATAACTATAAGCAGAGGCATCTCCTTATCCCTTTTGTAGGGAATGGAGTACATTTGAATATTCATGTTTTATAAATGAAATAGAATTGGGAAGTAAGTTCCCCAAAGCATGCAACTAGGCAGACTTGAAATGAAAATTCGAACCTAATCTAGATTTCTTCTGAAAAGGCTGTGTCTCAAAGTGTTTCAATTTTAGGGTGTGTCTAAATGTAATACTCCTGTTGATATATTTGCCTGTGATGTCTCTTTCTGAGTGTCTGCTGGCCTGTGATAAGCAACTGGAAATGAAGGAATATTGTAACTCTTAATTTCTCATCATTGTTCAACTGAAAAATGAATTTATTTTCTGGATAATGTTTTTTTGAGAAAGCTGCAATTGAACATTTTCAGTATGAAGACTTAGCTGTCAGCATTTCCTAATTAGAATAAAAGACAGCCTTTTTTCCAACATATTTTGATCTTATTCTAGCACTAGTACTAATATTTTCATCGTGAATCTAACACTGTGATTGACTAAGAGTCACTAGTGCCGGGCACTAAACTAGGCTTTTATTTATGTTGCCTCATTTAACTCTCACAACACCTGGAAGGTAGGTGCCACTGTCTCCATGTTAGTAATAGGGAAATGGAGAATCAGAAAGATAACATTCCAAGTCATGATGCAAGTAAGTAGTAGATTCAGGGTTGGAACCCAGATTTGTCCCACTCCAGAGCTCTTCACGACCCCACTTGCTTCCATCTCATTCTTATCCAGACTGTAATAGTTCACCTTAGAGAATTCTCGTGTATTACTTGTAGTAGGTATATTATAGCCTTCTCAGGTGACTCGTGGTTAAGAATCCTCCTGCTATGTAGGAGACATGGGTTCAACCCCTAGTCTGGAAGATCCTCTGGAGAAGGAAATGGTAACCCACTCCAGTATTCTTACCTGGGAAATCCCATGGACAGAAGAGCCTGGTGAGCTATACAATCCATGTGGTTCCAAAGAGCTGGGCATGACTTAGTGACCAAACAGCAACAACAACAGGTATACTACAGCTTCTCAGCCTGTTGGTATAAAAGATTCTTGTTTACTTACTAGCCACCTCGACACTACAGGACGACTTGTATATGGGGAGATACTGACAGTAAGATATGGTGTCGGGAGGGCATGTGGTAGGCAGGTTGCTCAGTGTCCCGCCAGGAATTGTCCCAAGTCTATGGTAGCCAGCTTAACAAACTGCCAACAAGGCTCCTGGATCTCTCAACAGATCTTTATCTGTTGGTTAGGGAACTCTGTTTTAAATATTTACTCGTGGTGAATTAATGTCAATGTTTGGCAAAACCAATACAGTAATGTAAAGTAAACTAAAGTTAAAATAAAAATTAAAAAAAAAATATTTACACTGTAAAACTTAGAAATTTTCTACAAATTAGTTTGTCATACATCTCAGCATATCCAGCTATATACATGTCCTTCATATCTGTTCTAAATGATATTTTTTCAGTGTCTACACTTGATAGTGGAGCCAAGTTGTTGGGTCTTGGAGGCCAGAATGAATAACTGTTTATTCAAGATATTAATAGAGGATGAGTAGGCAATGGCACCCCACTCCAGTACTCTTGCCTGGAAAATCCCATGGACAGAGGAGCCTGGTAGGCTGCAGTTCATGGGGTCGCTAAGAGTCACACACGACTGAGCAACTTCACTTTCACTTTTCACTTTTATGCCTTGGAGAAGGAAATGGCAACCCACTCCATTGTTCTTGCTTGGAGAATCCCAGGGACGGGGGAGCCTGGTGGGCTGCCGTCTATGGGATCGCAGAGTCAGATACAACTGAAGCGACTTAGCAGCAACAGCAGCAGAATCCTCTTAATGTTCAGGGCAGGTGGGACTCAAAGAATCAAAACAAATAAAGAGTCAGGAGACCATGAGTTCCTTTTGAAACTGAGATCACAAGCAAAATACAGAACAATTGAAATCATGAGTTTCCTCACATGAAACTGATCTTAAGGACTTTGTTAATGTCTAATAGCCTTAAGTGCATGGTTATAAAAACTATTAAAATCATTTGTTGAAATCTGTTAGGGGATAACTACGCACCTTGCTTTAAGGTATGTGTGTTTAATGAAGAGAGGACCCCTGGTAGTTACAAACTTCTTTGGTCACCTTGCCCTGACTGCATCAGCAGTTTCCATAACTACTAGAACAGCAGCTGATTCATAACAGCATTGGTGGTCCTGTGTAACCCAACCTGAACTACCATCTTTCATTCTTTCCTTTTGCAAGCCATCTGCTCCATCCAAAATGGAATTGCCCCAACCTACTACACTGGCAAGCCTCTGAGCCTTTGCCTGTGCTATCCCCCCAAATACTCTTTCCCATTTCCCCAGTCCACAGGTGTCTACCCACTCTTTGTAGCGCTTAGCCAATGCTGCCTTCTATCTCAAGTCTACCATAGTCTCTCCATATGAAACTAACTAATCTTGACTTCTGTGTTCTGAGAGAACCTTAAAACTCTATTTTAGCATTAATTAAATTTTCTGCCTTATATTACAGTAGTTTCTTGTATTTCATTTTCTCCCCGATTAGACTATAGAATCCTTGAAATTAGCAATCCACTCATACTCTAGAGGCGTCAATAAGAACCTTTGATGCATCTGGACCTTACTATCGTGCATTGAATCAAAGTTGATTATTTCTGCTGTAGTGCCTGCCTGCACAAACACATGCATATTCTTATAAACAGAGGACAAAAATCTATAGACCTTGTAGGCCTGCCTTACTTTGTGCAAACTTGTTAGAATTCTGGAGCTCCAGAGCTGCCAGAGCTCTGACTTTTTAAATTCAAGGCAGAAAATTAAATCTCAGTTGAATATCCTTTCTTTCAAATCCTAATTCCATCCTGAATTAATAGGGTTTGGAAGAATTCCATTTTTGATCCACCACAAATACCTCTACAAGACTGAGTTTAACCAGCAGAACTAAGCCTCTCATCCTGCTACAATTCTCTACCCACCTTAATTAAAATGTTAAAACAGCCAGAAGTCCTTTTACATTAAGCTTTAAAAGTTGTCAAAATTGTCACCTTTTATAGAAACCTTGTGGAGATGTTAGCCTGAGAAAGAAAGAAGCATAAATCAAGAAACTGGCTAAGTTGGCCAGTAGTGTTTGAAGGAAATATAGTTCGCTGGTTACAAAATAGTGAACTTTGAGAGACTGAATATGATTTCGAATATAGTGTGCTGTATAAACATTCTTAAAGCTATACTGTATTAACAGTGCTGTCTTTTGAACTTAAAAAAGAAAATTATAGATACACAGCAAATTATAGACTAGTAGAGGGGTCCCATGTACCCTTCATCCAATTTTTCCCAATGCTTATATCTTTCATAATTATATAATTATAGTACAATATCAAAACCAGGAAATTGAAATTGGTAGAATGTGTGTCTCATTTTATCATGTGTGTGGATTTGTGTAACCAGCACCACTGTCAGAATACAAACTCCCGTTACCACAAAGATCTCCCTGTGTTAGCCCGCTATAGTCACATGCCACACACACAAACACCCCTCACCCCAGGCAACCATGAGTCTATTATCCATCTCTATAGTTTTGTCATTTGAGGAATGTTAATGAAATGGAACCATAGAGTAGGTGTCATTTTGTGAGTGGCTTTATTCATCAATGACATTCCCTTCCAATCCATTAAGTGTAACAGTTGTGTGTTTCTTTTTATTGCTGATGAGCAATACTATTATGTTTCTAAGTAATAATTGTTTTTCATATTCTGTATTTTTTTTAAATTTTATCTATTTTGGTTTGTTTTATTATTGTTGCCTTTTATAAGAAAGTCTTTCCTGGCTATTGTTCAGGATGGCAAAAGCTGTAAATTCTAAAGTTCTGAAAACTAAGAACTGTGGTTGGCTGCTGACTTCTGAACTATCACTCTGCCGTCGTTATTCCCACTGTGTTGCGTTATTTACCCTGCTCTCCCTTCAGGCCATGGGAGATCTCACTTTCTAGGTTTGACAGAAGCCTCCACCGGAAGTGTCTATGATGCTTCCTGGAGGAGGTGGTGGTTGCCTTAGCTGTAAGCCATCAGCTTCTTGTAGGCTGAAGGAAGGATTTTCAAAAATGGCTTCCCCTCCAAGATCTCAGAATGTGGCCTGTTTTTCAAGGCAGGATTGGCCCATATGCGTGAAAACCCCTTGCTGGTGAATGCTGAACTTCTGCTGTCCCAACTCTTTACTGTTTAGTTTCCTGTGGCGTTGGAAATAAAGGTGCATGAAACCAGTTTTCGTTTTTTTTTTTTACACTGAGGTTACATTCCAAAGGGAAAGATAGATAATACACACTTAAATAAGACATAAATAAATATACAGTGTGATGTGCTATAAAATAATTGTGCTAGCCCAGGGGATAGACAGTCTTGGTGCGTTGGGGAAGAGGAGGCTATTTCAGATACAGAGAGCAAGGAATATCTGAGCCATGTTTTAATACTGGTTGAGGCCAGGGAGGAGCCTTGTGTAGACCTGGAGCTGAGTTTACTGAACAAAGAAAGCAGCAAGTGCAAGAGGGCCTGTGATAAGAGAGAGCTTGGTGTATGCCAGGAAGATCGAGGGCTAGAATCTAGGAAGTAAGGCAAGAGGAGGGAAAGCCAGGTCAAGGATTTCAGAGTCTAACTCCTCATGCCCTCACACAAACATCCAGGCAATGTAAGTCTCTAAAACATCTAAGATTTCCTTACATGGCAATCTATAGATCTCACAATGAAGTCTTGCCTTTAATACCACACATGATATATATGAGTGTATGTATGTGTGTAAACATGTATATATGGCCAATGTTTGCCACTTTGGAGTGGTATTTGGGTCCCCACTCCCAAATATCCCCTCAGTTAATAGCACATGGAAGTTTACCTTTGGGGGTAAATCACTGATGTCAACCTAACTCAAATACCTTAAGTCAGGACTTTAATGCTCTTCAATTTAATGGAGACTCCTCACCCTCCTCTCAACTTTAGTAATATCTGTGCCTTACTTGGAGCACAGTACATTTTCTCCCATAAGATACAATATTCACATACTTGTATTCTTCTATTCTATAGACTAGAAGGTAGTTGAGGGCAAAGACTGAACCTTGTATATCTCTTCATCACTATTATAAAATTCAGTGCCTTGAATTTAGGAAGTCGTCAGTAGCTATTAAACAGAATTCAGTGTACTTAGGGATGTTTGTTTAAAGAATTTTACAGAAAAAGGAGAACTGTGTGTGAGGTCAAGAGTACTGAAAGGAGATAACATGGACAGCGCTGGGCAAGAGCCTGCATGTGCAGTGAGTGTGGTGGGAAACAAACACAGCTACCTTAGGATTTTCCTGGCAACCCAGCATGTTAGAACACAGAAATCTCCTTATTGCAGAAACATTCCAGTGTTTGTCAGAACAGAATTTGCCCTGTATCTCTTTTCTCAGAATACCCCCTGGCCTCCACAGAATGTTGATACAGGCAATTAATGTCATTTTGAAATTGAAGCATTTGCTGCTCCATGCCTTCTCTCTGCTCTGCAAGTGTCTCGGGCATAGTAAATATGAGCTCCTGGAAAATCACCAAGGCTCTTGAATCAGCAAAGGCTATACATGTTAGTAGATAACCGTAGTCTTTATGTCATATTGAACAACCCAAGGAGAGTGACAAACTAGGAATTCCTCTTATTGTAGCATCTGTGTTTTTCAGATGCTACAGATTTGAGTCATAGATAATATGTAATCTGTCTAGAAACCCCAAGTTGCTGGCTATGCTGTTGTTGCTGTGGAGAGGGGGCACAGGCGCCTGTCCCTTTGTGCCCTGAAGAATATGGTGGCCCTGTTGGGAGAACAAATCCAACCGTTACTCAGTTTCTTCTTCATTTCAAAGCAAGGGTTTCTGAGCCAACCTTGGTGTGCCCGCTCATATTATAGTTACTAGACTGTTGTACGTTTTTCCTCCTTTCTCTTCCTCTTCCATCAGATTGTCAGTTCCTTAAGGGATCAGTGTATCTTAAACGTAGAGTACCCAGAGTGCATACATATAGGGACAGATGTGTAAAATTGTGATATGAAGGGGAAAGTAATATTTTTAAAATATGCTAAAACTGTTTTAAAAACTTTCCCAGATCCGTGATGTTTACATGGTCCAATATGAAAAAAAACTAAAGAGAAAAATTCAGTCTGTTACCTGCGATGCAAACCAAAGAGAAGTGGTTAATGAAGTATCTCTCGGACAATGTGAAAAAAAAAGAAAACTTACTGAAGATAAACTGAATAAGCTTCGTGTAAAACTGGCAGCATTATTGCAGAAGCTTCAGCTGGTAAGTCCTGAAGTGGTGTTTGATTAGTAGGACACATGCTGGGCAGAGAGCCCTGGGCTGACTTCCTCTCCTGACATCGTCGTCCACTTACGGAGTGGACGGGTCACTTACTGTAGCCCTCACTCTCCCTAAGACCTGGAAATCACAAATAAATGAGCCTTAAAAGTATAAGTTAGAACACTGTTAAAAGGCCTATTATTTTTTCCCTTAAAAAAAAATTAGAAGCTTTGCTGTTGATATATTTCAATTATTCTATCTTCTCAATAGCTTATTTCTGGTAGGAATTTAAAAAAAATTTTTTCAAACAACAAAAGATTTTAATTTTTAT
>SJYQ01003410.1:103036-192084 GCA_006410935.1 Redunca redunca | reverse complement strand
TCATATATATATATATATATATATATATATCTTTCTACTCAAGACCAAATATGCTTTTCTGTTATGTTCAAGTCTTCTTCACTAGTAACCTATATTAGAATTTTAAATTTTTCAACTACATCTAGCATATATAGTTATATTTATTGTAATTAATTAGATTTATTATACAGCCTATTATCTGTGAAATGTTTTTCCCCTTTATCTTTTGACTGGTTAATGTTGTATATAGCAAGATTTTTAGATATAAATGTTATATCCAGTGTAAGAATTCTTTTTATCTCAAGTAATCATTATACAGATTTTTTTAAAGCATAATTGGTATGACTAAGCACAGTTTCTGGATCTCAGGTCCTTACATTCTTGATCTATCCAAAGTTTTCCATCCATAAGGGATATTCTTGGCCCCTTAAAAACTTCATTATCTTCCTCTGCCATCATCAGTGTCCATTCTTCCTTTAATCTAAGAATTGGTGATTAATAAATGTTAATGGTGAGAAGAAGTCAGTGCCTCTGAGCATTTTTCTGGCAGACATTTAGAAAGAGTCTGAAATGGGACTCCCTTAGAGAATGGTTTTTGAAAATTTTAACAGAGTATTCCTCATATTTCCTAACTGAATAATCCTCAGGGCTGAGTCCTCACTATCTCAACTTCTCTTTTTACTCAGCATAAGAAATCTCATCTACTCTAATGGTTTCAAGTAATACTTCTAAATGAATAAGTCCTGAATTTCTATGACTTTATTGAACACCTATTATCTAACTCTAATTATAAACTAGAAATTTTCTGTTGAAAGTCTACATCGATGTGTTTGAAAGAAAATTAATCATGACCTCATAACCTCCCTCTTCATGTCAAGGCAGTTCATTTAGGCTCCAGAGGGGTTTTATCGTGAAGCCTAAGGAGTAGGGACCAAAGCAGTGACTAGGCTTATGAACTGCGTCAGCATGGGGACTGGGGGATAAAGGGGAGGAGATGCATCTTGGTACCAGATGACTCTAGGAGGAAATAATGTAATTCTGTTACTCTTAAATATGGATTGTAGCAAGATGGCTCGGGGACCACAGAGACAATTCATTTCCATTATTAGACCTTGGGTACAGTTTTTAGGCCCACTGGCTCAGTTGTGAAGTCCACTGGAAATTTGGGCTTGACTGGGACCAGATAAGCTCAGGGACCAGAGTGGGATAAAACTGGCAGCAGAGAGTATGGTAGATGCAGGTTTGAGAGACAAAAGAGACAAGAACAGGAAAGGGGGTAGAGGCAGTGGCAAGTACCATGCCGGAAGACACAGCTCAATATCTTCCTTTTTCTGCAGACTACGCTTTACAGCTATCACATCTACAACTCTTCTTACTACTCATTATTTACTTATTTCCCTCTCTTGTACATAGAATTTCTTCCATTTTAACAATACTCAGAATGTTTCATTTTTCCATGGCTTAAAACACATTCTTCATCTAAATTTATCTTCACAATATTCAGATTTGAGAAGGAAAACGTGCTGTGTGCTAAGTCGCTCAGTTGTGTCCAACTCTTTGTCACCCCGTGAACTGTAACCCACCAGATTCCTCTGTCCATGAGATTCTCCAGACAAGAATATTGGAGTGGGATGCTATTTTCTCCTCCAAGGGATCTTCCTGACCCAGGGATCAAACCCGGGTCTCTTACGTCTCCTGCATGGGCAGGTGGGCCCTTTTACCACTAGTGCCACCTGAGCACCGTAGAAAACTGAAAGTGACTTCCCAGCCTGTGCCAGGCCTCGGTGGTCCCTCAGCGGTCTCTCTCACAGTTGAGAAGGAAAATACTCTTGATACTATTTTACTGATGAGAAACATGAGTCTTACTGAAGTAATAGTCCTATGTAGTTAATAAGTGGTGAATAAAGCCTAGAACCCACACTTCCTGATTGTAAGCTCCTTCCATTAAGCCCCACTGTACTACTCAATAATGTAGGGTGTGTGTGTGTGTGTGTGTGTGTGTGTGTGTGTACATGCTCATTCGTGTCTGACTCTTTGTGACCCCGTGGACTGTGCCCTCTAGCCTCCTCTGTCCATGGAATTTTCCACACTAGAATACTGGAGTAAGCTGCCATTTCTTTCTCCAAATATAGGTGTAATTTATGGCTAACAATATGGCAAGGATTACCCTCTAAAATATTGTCTCTGTCCTTTAAGAAAAGTATTTATCTGAATGGTAGTAAGCAACAATCTCATCAGATACTAACCAATGACTGACCTTGGTCTTAAAATTGTACAGATGAAGTAATCTCACTGGCTTTCTATTCTTATTTAGCCTATAGCTGTAAGAGGTTTAGAGGAGCTTTCTAGGAGCATATGTTAACCTCAAGTTTTAGTGAAGCGTGAGAGACTAAATTCAGAAAGACCTTAGATGAAAATAGAGAAAAAGCTGTAGTCTGTGAATCAGGATTGGGACTAGCAAATCTGTAGCGGGTGGTGAGACAGCAGTTCCTGCTAATGAGACCTGTGGTACAGAAAACTTACAATGGAATACCCATCCAGTCTGCAAACACTGCCTGAGTTTGACATGCTTGGGTCTGCAAGGTCTGAATCAAAAAGTCAGTTGACATGTTGATCAAGTCTGTAATACCATGGATAAGAACAAGGTAAGAACTTTTACTTATCATTTGGGTATGGTTCTCCATTTCCTCCTTTTTCAATAAATAAAATAGCCTGAGGTAAAATGTGTGTGTTCCACCGAATTGTGAGGTCTTCAGAGAACCCGCAGCTTGTAGGTAAGTGAGTCATTAAACACATTTAGCACTGCCGGCATGAAAATAATTGGGAACTAGCCTCTCCGCCCTTGGAAATGTTCTGCATGTAGGGAATTATTTTAAAACCAAATTAAATCTCGGCATGGAATTCTAATGCTATCGTTTAAACAAATCTAATAAGTGCAGATTGATTTACAAAGACTGTTTTCAAAGAATTTAATGCATTGGTGACATTTTATAGAAAAGCAAATTACAGGAACCTACTTTTAAAAGTGTGATTGCATCTGGATTGGCAGATAAAATCAATACAAATTAGCCAATATGTTGTTCATACTCAAATCAAAAGTTAGAATGTTTCATAATCCTTTCCTTTTTTTCATGTCTGACCAATTTAGTTTGGGGAAAGCCAGAAAAAAAAAATACAGTTTTAAATTCAGATAAATGTTAGTTTCTAAAGATTGTTACTCAACTATTGTCTCAAATTTACACATTCCTGAAGAGATACTGCATATTTAATTATATGTCTTAAAAATAGAAAAATGAGAAGAGAAAAGCATAGGATAGGAAAAAGACAAAAAAGTAACAATCTGAAATACTGGGCTAAATTCTTCAATCTGCTTTTCCTTATACATTTCAGTTGTTTTGCCTATAGATTTGTATATTTCAAAATGTACTGATTCCATCTAGAATAAAAGGCAAAGGAAAATACTACTCAGAAAAATAGATGACTTTAGAAGACTGCATGATAATAGAAGATAAAGAAGGGATAATTAACTCAGTACAGTTAAAGCTACTGGCTGTCCATTAGGATGTATGGAATCAAATACAGCTTTTAGAGCTTTTAAGACAAAACACACACACACACACACACACACACACACACAAAACAGATGACTTAGATGTAACAGCCAGGAATTTGAGAGTTTTAAACCTGAGTAAAATTAACGGCTATTTTAATCCTTGTGGCAATGACAGAAACAGTTTTATTTAGGACATTATTGTCCTTTGTTCTTTGTTTTCAAATATGCATTAAGGACTGCATGCTTATCATGACAGTGTTTTCTTCCTCATTAATTTAATTTAGTGTAGATGCAAGCAAACCCAGCTCTACCCCCAAGGAGCTTACAAGTCAGTAGGAAAATGAGGCAGATTCTGCTTTTGTTCTTAACTATGAAAAAGGGTTTTGATATGCTATAGACTGAATATTTATGATCCCTTCTCAAATCCTATATTGAAACCCCAGACCCCAGTGTGATGGTATTTGGAGGTGAGGGATCTTGGGGGTGATTATATCATGAGGGCAGAGCCTGAATGAGTAGGATCCCTTATAGAGAGGCCCCAGAGAGCTCTAAGCCCATTTCTCCATAGGTGGATGTGGTGAGAAGACAGTTGGGTACGAACCAGGAAATGGGCCCTCAGGAGACACTGAATCTGCCTGTTCCTTTGATCTTGGACTTCCCAGCCTAAGAACTGTGAGGAATACATCTTTGTTTAGACCTTCCTGTCCATGGTACTTTTGTTGTAACAGCCTGTTGTGCACACTGTTATGTCTCTTTGCCTCTGCCTGTGTTCTGCCTTTCTCTGCATGCTTCTTCATGCGCCCACCCCCCATCATCCTCTGTGTCTAATTCATGTGGCTGTTGCTGACCTACTCCCTGTGCCTGCTGTGAGCTTCCCAATGGAAGTCTGCTGCTACAGACTAGCTTTTCAGACTCTGACGGTGGTATTCCTGAGAGTTTAGAAAATAAGCTATCAAGTATCAAGTACTTTAGTTATCTTTCAAAGGTGTTGATGTTATGTCTCAGACCAGCAATTTTGTTGTCAGCCCTGTGTTTGTGAAAGCACTGTGGGTGTCAGAGGTTTCTATGAAGAACAAGAACACGGTGTCAAGGAGGCAGAGGCAGACAGTGGCCAAAGTGTCTGGGATGTGTGTGCACGAGAGTGAGGATCCTGTCAGTGACAGTTGTGGGACAGCCATATCAGAGCTCAACTGAAATGACTTGGAAGTTCTGCTCTTCGTGATTTATCATCGGTTCAGTTCAGTTGCTCAGTCGTGTCCAGTTCCTTGTGACCCCACGGATGGCAGCATGCCAGGCTTCCCTGTCTATCACCAACTCCCGGAGCCTGTTCAAACTCATGTCCATCAAGTCAGTGATGCCATCCAACCATTCCATCCTCTGTTGTCCCCTTCTCCTGCTGCCTTCAGTTTTCCCCAGCATCAAGGTCTTTTCCAATGAATCAGTTCTTCACAACAGGTGGCCAAAGTACTGGAGATTCAGCTTCAGCATCAGTCCTTCCAATGAATATCCAGGACTGATTTGCTTTAGGATCAACTGGTTCAATACCCTTGCAGTCCAAGGGACTCTCGAGAGTCTTCTCCAACATCACAATTCAAAGCATCAATTCTTCGGTGCTCAGCCTTCTGCACAGTCCAACTGTCACATGACCACTGGAAAAACCAGAGCTTTGACTAGACAGACCTTTGTCGACAAAGTAATGTCTCTGCTTTTCAATATGCTGTCTACGTTGGTCATAGCTTTTCTTCCAAGGACCAAGAGTCTTTTAATTTCATGGCTGCATTCACCATCTGCAGTGATTTTGGAGCCCAAGAAAATAAAGTCTGTCACTGTTTCCATTGTTTCCCCATCTATTTGCCATGAAGTAATGGGACCAGATGCCATAATCATTCCCATGATCTTAGTTTGCTGAATGCTGAGTTTGAAGCCAACTTTTTCACTCTCCTCTTTCACTTTCAAGAGGCTCTTTAGTTCTTCACTTTCTGCCATAAGGGTGGTGCCAACTGCGTATCTAAGGTCATTGATATTTCTCCCAGCAATCTTGATTCCAGCTTGCCAACCCAGCATTTCACATGATGTCCTCTGCATATAAGTTAAATAAGCAGGGTGACAAGTTAAATAAGCCTTGATGTACTCTTTTCCCAATTTGGAACCATGTTGTTCCATGTCCAGTTCTAACTGTGGCTTCTTGACCTGCATACAGATTTCTCAAGAGGCAGGTCAGGTGGTCTGGTATTCCCATCTCTTTCAGAATTTCCCATAGTTTGTTCTGATCCACACAGCCAAAGGCTTTGGCATAGTCAATAAAGCAAAAGTAAATGTTTTTCTGGAACTCTCTTGCTTTTTCTTTGATCCGATGGATGATGGCAATTTGATCTCTGGTTCCTCTGCCTTTTCTAAATCCAGCTTGAACACCTGGAAGTTCCCGGTTCACATATTGTTGAAGCCTGTCTTGGAGAATTTTGAGCATTACTTTGCTAGCATGTGAGATGAGTGCAACTGTGTAGTAGTTTGAACATTCTTTGGTGTCGCCTTTCTTTGGGATTGGAATGAAAACTGATCTTTTCCAGTCCTGTGACCACTGCTGAGTTTTCCAAATTTGCTGGCATATTGAGTGCATCACTTTCACAGCATCATCTTTCAGGATTTGAAACAGCTCAACTGGAATTCCATCACCTCCACTAGCTTTGTTTGTAGTGATGCTTCCTAAGGCCCACTTGACTTCACATTCCAGGATGTCTGGCTCTAGGTGAGTGATCACACCATCGTGATTATCTGGGTCATGAAGATCTTTTTTGCATAGTTCTTCTGTGTATTCTTGCCACCTCTTCTTAATATCTTCTGCTTCTGTTAGATCCATACCATTTCTGTCCTTTATTGATTTATCATAAAGATATTTTTGACTTCTGTCTCTTCTTATGGTTTATCATAATGATATCATTTTGCTTAGAGAGCAAGTAAACCTAGACAGTGATGATTAATGCCACAAAAGTTGTGGAGATCTCAACATAATATCAAGTCATAAAATGAGAAGAGTAAGAATTGCTCATTATCAGGTTATAGCAAGAAATGATATGCAGTTATACACAGGAAAACCAAAAAAAAAAGCCATATATTTAATTAGATTAAGAAAACTATCAGCTGTCCAGAAACCCAGAGGATTTACTCTTTCAATGGAGCTCCTCTGCAATTTTACTATTCTCGATGGAAATCATTCTAGAAGACTCCTACTTCCTCAAAGTGCTGGTAAACATTTTCTCGATATTAGCCATTATTATGAACATTGATTGCTACATTTAGGAAATGCCAAGAAGTACGTACGCCTACTGAAGTTGCTGTGGCTACGTTTCATAATGTCAGAAATCCTGAAAGTACATGCTTTTGTTGTGTTTGCTTTTCTGTCCCTTTCTCTGCTGTCAAACATACCATACCCAGCTTTCTGATTGTTACACTAAAAAGCTTCCAATCTTTTTCTCCCCTGCCATTTCTGACTGGCTTTGGCTTGTACTGAAGCCTATTAGAATAGTGCTTAGAGTAAATAGATTGCAAAATTTAGAGTATCAAGTTTATTCCTTTGGCTAATCACACTCCCTTGTAGGCTGATATTTGACACTCAGTAAAAATTTTGCAGTTCAGTTGCTACGTTGTGTCTGACTCTACGGCCCCATGAACTGTAGCCCGCCAGGCTTCTCTGTCCATGGGATTTCCCAGCAAGAATACTGGAGTGGGTTGCCATTTCCTCCTCCAGGGGATTTTACCAACCCAGGGATTGAATTTTAGTATACCAATGGGCTATGCAGAGAACGAAATTTACCAGAGTCACTAAAATGAAACTTCTGACTTTTATATTAATCTACAATTGTTGAGAGTAATGAGGAAGACTAGTGGTATACTGGGAAATGTTAACAATTAGTGTTCTGGGGGGAAATAGCCCTGGTAACATTTGCTGGTTTCCATGGTATAAATATGCCCACCCTGGCCAATTTCAAGCTAACAATCATTTAATACTTGGCTTGCAAATTTTCTGAAAATTTAACTCTCAGCCCCTACCAGCAGGTAGAATAAGCTCCAGCACACCACTGGGATGGGTAGAAGAGTCATAGAGTTAAATCCTTGTCATTTTCTATAACAGGAAGTAAATAAAGTCTAAAATTGATAAATCAAGACATAAGCAGAATAAGCATCTCAATTGTAAACATGTAAATAAAAGGCTAGAAAACAAAAAGTTCAAAGTTTTAAAGTATAAGTCTTTTAATTTTAGATACGTACATGTATGATATACATGATAAAAATAAAAACATTTTTAAAATTTTATAACAGAAATGAAATAAAGGTATTATTATATTAGCCAGTCTTTGTAGGTGAGGTCAGTGATGGAAATTGCTCTCCTCCAAAGTAAGGTCTGTTTCTGTGCAAGGCACAGCATAGATGCCTTCATTTCTACCTCTAGGAATTATCCCTTCCATTATGGAAAGCCTATGGATTTGAAGCTGAGGGTGGTGGTGTTCAGCTGCTAAGTCATGTCAGACTCTGCAACCCCATGGACTACATCACACCAGGCTCCTCTATCCTTCACTATCTCCTGGAGTTTGCTCAAATTGATGTCCATTGAGTCAGTGATACTATCAAGCCATCTATCCTCTGCTGCCCCCTTCTCCTTTTGCCTTCAATTTTCTCCAGCATCAGGATCTTTTCCAATGCGTTGGCTCTTCTCATCAGGTGGCCAAACTACTAGAGCTTTAGCTTCAGCCTGACCCAAACTTGGTAGTGAGTAACTTCATCAAAACATGAAGTCTCCATTAAAATATACAACACAGTAAAATCATGTGATGAACCCACATAGGGTGAGACAGCGGGACTTGAAGTTAAGTGGGCTCCAAGGACTGACCAGGGCCACCTCCTTCCCCACATGTACACCATTGATTTGCTAGGGAGAATGAGTCTTTATCTAACAACTCCCTGCCAAAGCAAAAGATGATGGAAGGCTGATGAGCATTTGAGCTGGGTCTGGGCCAGCACCAGTTTTCCAAAAACATTATGAAAAAGGTTATTGCTGGCTATCAGTTCCTAAGAGGCTGTGAAAGTGGACACGGCTGCACTATTCTTACCTGAGTACCCACATGCTTCACCTGGAGATGGATGCAAAACGCCCAGTTCCCTGGAAACTGCCTCCTAAACTAGACATGAACCTGCACCCTGGGATCTAAGCATCGAGTGTGGGTGATTCCGAGCTTCTTAATACTTCTGCTCTGCTGCGGTCCAGGCAGAGCCTGGCAATGAAGGAGAGCTTGTACTGCTCTTCTCCTGTACTCCTTTCTTTCCAGCTGCACTGCTTTCCTCATGCTACACCTGCAGTGTGCTCTACTTCATTTCACTGTTCTCTTTTTAGACTCAAGTGATGCATCCTAATGAAACAAAAGTGCAGAAATATGAAGAATAAAAATGAAAAATGAATCATCCCCTTTAAGGCCCACATATTTCCCAAGATGAGCCACCAAGCGCAGTGGCATAAAGTGGATGTTGAACTAACATCTACTGAGTCATTAAATAAAATAACCAGGGAAGTGACAACTCTAGGAGCCTTTGATCCATGGACCTCTTCCCATTCCTCTCTCTCTCCTTCACCTTCCCCTCTTTCCCCCATATTTATACCAAGTAGGGCTACTGTGCCTTCCAAATTTTAACCTAGTGATCAGCTGGAGGGATTATCTCAATTATCTCACGAATTTTAAATGCATTTTTTATTTGTGTAGCTGGTAAGAATTTCAGCTCACACACTCAGACGTTTAAAACATGTTGCTTTAGTTTTCCATAATTAAGTTCTATTTTCAGTCCCCATTTTACCTAGGAGATTTCTCCCTCAACTTTTCAGGGTTGGTTATGAACCCCAAGGGTGCCTCTAAAACCCAAGGAATTAACAGAGGGCAGAGGAGCATCTGTCCCACCCTTGTGTTTGCTGAGACAGAATCTCTCCTCATCTCCTGCTTCACGTAGAAGGTCACTGTCTCCACACGGCTAGGCCTGCTGTGTCGGATTCTCTCCCTTGGCTCGTCTCTACTCTTAGCCACGGAGGCCTGTTAGGCTGGCTCAGGATTGTCTGGCCAAACACTCCTCACAGCCTTTCCTCCCAAGCTCAATGTGTTCTACCCAGTAAATCACAGGTGCTTCTGAAACTATTAGGTAGCATTTCAGAGGCTCTGAAGAGCTCTGGTCATCTGTGTCTCAGCACAGAAAGAATTTAGCTGGAAGAAAAGTCATAGACAAGTGATTTATTAGAATAAAGTGAGAGGGTGCTGTCTTGAGTACTTCATGACTTACATGTTTGTAAGCAAAGAAAGTGGGGAGGGGAGAAGACCTTCTTCATCATTTTTAAGTGGACATTACTCTTTTCATCATCAGCTTCTCCTCCTGAGCAGGGGAGTTTTTTTGTCCCTATATGGTCAAGTTAGGTTCACAAATTATTGTTTTTTATGTGTGCTGAGAGTATGTCCTAATTTACTGAGCTCACTGGGCAGGATGTGGGGCTCATGCTACAACTGTTTTATTGTTTGAGGTCATGCCTTTTGGTTCGGTTACATGGTTCTGTTGCTGAGCAAGCCTGCTTGGTTTTGTGATTAAGCAAACTTTCTTTCTTGAATGATCATTAACTTACAGGTATTAAAAAACAGAGACATCGCTTTGCCGACAAAGGTCCTTCCAGTAGTTATGTATGGATGTGAGAGTTGGACCATAAAAAAGGCTAAGCACCGAAGAATTGATGCTTTCGAACTGTGGTGCTGGGGAAGACTCTTGAGAGTCCCTGGGATAGCAAGGAGATCAAACTAGTCAGTCCTAAAAGAAATCAACCTGAATATCGATTACTGGGGATAGAGCTGAAACTCCAATGCTTTGGCCACCCTGATGCAAAGAGCCAACTCATTGGAAAAGACCCTGATGCTGGGAAAGACTGAGGGCAAGAGGAGAAGGCAGTGACAGAGGATGAGATGGTTAGATGGCATCACTGACTCAATAGACATGAGTTTGAGCAAACTCAGAGAGATAGTGAACAGGGAAGCCTGTCATGCTACAGCCCATGGCGTTGCAAAGAGTTGGACACAACTGAGCTACTGAACAACAACTCATACATTTTCTATTTACAATCCCCTAATGATTTTAACTATCTAATCACCAACATTTAATCACCTGCTTTGTTCCTTTATTCCTATTGCTTCTACCCTTACCTCTGCCAACTGCACCTGGTGTGTCTCTCCTCTACCCTTCCAACTAGTCTGCACCCCCACAGAGCAGTGCCTTTCTTCCCACTGTCTTGCAACTCTCCTTTCCTTCCCTATTTGTCACTTCCCCCGCCTATGGAATTCTTATTTAACTTGAGAGTAGCCAGGAGAAACTAGAGAAACTCACTCTAATTATGTGTTCTTCTACATCTTTTGTTTATGGCATAAATTTTATGCTTTGAATCCCAAATGGCTTAAACAGTTGAAACTCAAGAGCTAAGAATGACCTCTTGATTTCTGCTTTTCTGCTGCACTGTCTTATCTCTCAGGCAGTGAATGTCTTTACTGAATGTAGGAGGGCTGAATGATGGAAGGGATTACCTGGAGCAAAGTCACATCCTTAATATACCATATTATTAACTCACTCTATTTGCAAATATTTTATTGAGCTCCTGGGAGGCATGATGTAAGGAAGGTAGGCACAAAGATGAATGGTAATTGGTCCCTGTCCTCAAAGGTGTTTACAGTCTAGCCAGATGAAAAATGCATCCTCATAAAAATAAAAGTTAGTGAATAAAGAATCAAAGATTGAAAGAAAAGCATTATACTTATTCTCTAGCTTCATGGTTCATGATGGGTCTTGGGACTATAGGGCTGCTTTTAAAACTTGTCCAGCCTATCCTTAGGCAACCTGACTGGGAGGGCCAGAGAGCTCTTCAATTCCATCCCAGTAGTTCAGGTAACAGAAGAAAAATCACACTCAAGTTTTGGAGGCTTGTGGATGTGGGGGTGAGTAAGTAGGTAGAAGACATGATTTCTGTGCCCTGAAAGAGTTGATAATCTAGTGGATAAAAGTCATGTCAAAATGAAATGCCTTAAGATGAAAATAGGTCAGTATAATACAGTAAACTATAGCAGGGCTGTGCTATTCAAGGTACATTTACTGAGATCAGAAAATGCATTGAAAACCAAGTTGTAGAGTTAGTTAGGAAAGATTTTGTGGAGACATTTTGAGATCTTCAAAGAAATGAAAAGATTGAATTATGCTAATAAAAGCTAATGCTTACTGAACATTTCCGTACAAGTTACTGTCTTAAAACACTTTATTATTTTATAAAATTCTTACAACAGTAACACAAGAGTAGGTACTATTTTTATCATTCCCATTTTACAGATTAGGACACTGAAGCACAGAGAGGCTAAGTAACTTGCCTAAAGCTACACAGCAGAATTGGAATGCTGATAGTCTGACACCAAAGGTTGCACTCTAAATTACTCTGGTATTTCCCACCTTTTACAAAACAATTGAGTATTTCAACAAAGAAAACAGTTCAACTTAAAGTGTAAGGTAGAAGAGAGATGGGTCGATGAGGATCTCACTGAAGCAGAGGGTTACTGCGGGAGCATGACTGGGGAGCACACCCTCCAGGCGCCTCACCTCCACCTTGCGCTCCGTGCAGACAGCCAGTCAATTTCTGGGACTACACTGATTCTAACATCATGGCTGAGAAATGAGGCACTCCAAGCACCTAAATGCCAAGAGTGATTTGCCTGGAGAACCTCAAAGCAGAAAGCCAGCCCTCAATCCCTGTGGCTCCTGGTCCGCATTCTTGCTGCTGCTGTAACACGTGTGAAGGGCAATGCATAAGCCCTCAGGGCCACACCTAGGCATCTGGGTATGAAACCTTGGGCTAAATCCACTTCACCTGCCTTCTCTAATCAAGATCATTTTAAAACTTGCGTGTCCTCCAAGGTGCATGTAGCCTCAACAATAAGATGTTTGCCTGAGTTGTTGTCCAGGTTCTTGGAGTCAGATGTGCCTGGTTCAAGCTGAGCCATTAAGACTAGCGAGGACCACTGACCCTCCAACTAGGCATGTGTAAGTATCTGCTCAGTGACCTCTTGAATGTGTAGAGGCCCACAGCCTAGTTACGCCTGTGCAGAATGATGAAACTCACCTGTCCCTACTTCCCCACGCTCCTCACATCCCAGACCAATGACGTGCTTCTCTAGTCCTCATCCCATAAAATACCCCCACCTCTGGCCTTTGAAAGAAAGATTTGAGCTGTTTTTCTGTCTCTTTGTTCTGCTCTCTTGCTGCAAATAATTCTGTTTGCCTCAAATCTAGGCATCATGGCTTGCTGTGCTTAGGGCAAAATAAACCATAGTGGTGCCCTCCAAGCGGAGTGCCATTTTCAGCTCTCAAACTGAATCTAAGTTTCTCTGAAAGAGATCTTTTGTCATATACCTTCTTGAGGGCAGGGATGGAGCTGTTATCTAATAGGGTAATGGAAGTGAGCTAACAGAAGCCTGACTGCTGGTACAGAAGGAATGTGGGGGGAGTGGGAAATGAGCCTAAAAGACTTGTTAGAAGCTTTGTCTCCTTTAAGACCAAAGTCTTACAAGGGAGGTAGAAGAATTTCTTTGAATTTGGAATTCAAACTGTTACCGAGTCAAAGTTCATAGGCCTTTCCCACTGCAAGAAGTTAGGAGATAAGATGTTGAGGCAAGGAATGGTGAGTTTTCAAAAAGCCAACAGTTGAAGAAAAGGGTGGGCTAATATCCTAAAGAACTATCCTAAATCAGGCTTCTCTTCTAAGGAAAAAGGGGGAGTGGGAAGGGCTTCCAGTAAAGGGAGGAAGGGGATTGCAGACCTCTTGGAGCATCACCCCCTCCCTGAAGGAAAGCATCACCTTTTCCCTCTTACTCAGAAAAGCTGGATCACAGAGCTCCGGCAAAAATTCAAGTTGTTAGCAGTTACTTTTACTTTACCTCTCATCTCTGTTTACATGAAAACTTTCTAGGCTAGCAGTGAATCTATCTTACAAGTAAGGATCATGGGATGGGAACTTTAAGGGAACTTAATGAGCTATTTGGGCACAGGAAAACATCTTTTCTCTAATGCCTAACTCCTGACATGCAGGGCTAAAGTAGTCAAATCCATGAGCTAAAGAATGAGGGAAACCATTTCAATGTGGTGTGTATTCTGTTTTGTCTCTGTTCCAAAACTATAGAGTAGTGGTTTGAGCCAGATAAACAGTCATCAGCAAAGATAAAGAACACTAGGATAAAACAGCCAACACAAGTTCTCAGATTATGCAACCTCAGACAAATCCTGGGACTCGAGTGAGGGAATGGTGAGGAATTCTGAGAAACATGGGTGATTAACTGTCTACAGGAAGAAAACTGAGGAAAAAGGGCAAGCTGTGGGACTGAATGATCACAATGTGAGAGTTCACCAATAATATGTGTACAATTCAAATCTTTGCTTTAGCATCAAAAGTCCTGACTATTCTCAATGAGCCCTTCTGTGAATCTCTTCCATCACCAGCTGGTCACCATGGGAACAGTGGGGGCAGCACCTGGGAGCGGGTGGGATTGCCGGACTCTGACCCCACTGTGACCCTTACTGCTGTGTGAATCTTGGACTAGGCTCATGAACTGTGTTAGTATTAAATTCCCAAACAGACAAAACCTATCCTGCCTATATTATCACTGTGCTTATGTGATAATGTGGGAGAAAACTTTGAAAAAATGTGTAATACAGCTTACAAAGGAGGGTGTGCTTATCTGTAAAATGCAGGTGTGCATGCTAAGTCAACTTCAGTCTTGTCTTACTCTTTGCGACCCCATGGACTATAGTCTGCCAGGCTCCTCTGTCCTTGGGATTTTCCAAGCAAGAAGACTGACGTGGGTTACCATGTCCGCTTGAAGGGGATCTTCCTGACCCAGGGATCAACCTGAGTATCCTACATCTTTTGCCTTGGCAGGTGGGTTCTTTACCAGTAGCACCACCTGGGAAGCCGGTAAAATGCAGTTAACACTGACCTCAGCCTCCACAGAGATTCTCTCCTTGTTATAGAGCTCAAATTATATTCCCAAATGAGACATGCCTAGAGGTACAGCAGTTGCTTTCCTGCAATTTCTTGTCTTTTATTGATCTGAGTGCATCAGACATTCATTTGTGCTGTTTGGGGCAACACTGGCTCCATGAAATGATAGCCAGTCATAGAATGCAATTAATTACATGGGAATCATCTGAGGTTTTACTGTCTTGTCTAACCCAAGATACCTGAAAGGAAGCCTTAGTTCTACTCGAAATTCAGAAGTGACCTTTGGCTGTCTGAGTTCTTAGTCTCTCTTCATGTGAGAGCTCTTAAAAATTGCAGCAAGCAACCTGGCTTTTAACTCGTATCGTAATTGCTGCTGATCATTACTCCCCTGGCTGCCCTGCAGACTATAACACTGTATCTGGTTGTCTGGCCTATAATAAGGTGACCGCAATTACTGCCACTATTCATAAGACATACTTACTTGAAACATGAGCATTTATTAGACTGTAAACAATTAGGCCACAATCTCTTAAGGGTGAAAAGACCAAGGCTACTAACTTTAGAACTACAACATAGGCATTCGTAGGAAGCATTTGCTGGGGATTAATAAAAAAAATCTCATTTGTTTAGCACTTCATAATTTACAAAGCATTTTCATGGACAGAGGAGCCTGGCGGGCTACAGTCCACAGGGTCACAAAGAGTCGGACACGACTGAGCGACTTCACACTCACACACCAATTGTCAACATTTTGGCTGAGCCTCTCAGATTTTCACCCGTTAAACTATACCTGCTGATGTAGATTTAAGCTGTTGTAACACATATTTTAACAAAACCTGCTGGATCTCAATTCTGGCTAAATAACTAAAGTGCAACTGAGTAGGACCCTATGGGACCTTCCCAGGAAAGACCACCTCATGGCCTCTGCTTATAGAAAATTTAGCTTCTGAGGCCTTCCCCAAATTCCAAAGAGCAAATTTAATCAGAAAAGTGAGAAAATGCAGAAACAAAGGAAACCAACCAAGAAAGACAGTAACAATAGCTTAGCCATTAAACATAATCAAGGACCTTTAGTTCTTCCTGAGTCTCCATACCCTTGAGCTGTTTGCAGATACTGAATACCCTACCAGGTGGAAGAAGTTAAACTGCATGCTGACCACAAGCACTTAGATCCCAAATTGGTTGGAACCAGAAGGCTGATGTTGACTCCTGGCTAATTAGAACTGTCCATGAGCTGATCACTCACCCTGCAAACCTCTCACTCACCCTGTCTTTAATAAACCTTTCCCTGAAACCACTGGGGAGTTGGGGGTCTTTTGAGCATTAGAGGCTAATACTCCCTGATCAGCCTTGCAAACAAACACTGCACTTTCCTTCACCACAACCCGGCATCAGTAGATCAGCTCTACTGTGTGCAGGAGAGTAGACACAAGTTTGATTTGGAACAGAAGCACCTGGGGATATTAATATCAGGGACTGAGTCTCCACCTCAGTCCAACTAAATCAAAATTGTTTATGCTGTCAGATGATTCAAATGTGTAGCCAGCACTGTTATACCAAAAAAAAAAAAAAAAAACCCCACAAAGTAACAGAAAACTGGTTTCTTGGCCAGTTTTTGCCCCCACCAAAGAACTGTGTACCATGGATACATACAAATGGGGGATTCTGGGTCCCAAACTAGTAATTCAGGAGCAATTCCTCTGACCTTTTAGTTACAATTACAGTAAGAATAAAAAATGCCTGGAATATACTACATACTTTCACCATCTAGTCTGCCATTGTCTGCATCCCCTATTACCTCTCCTAGTGATTGATGAGGAGAAGGCAATGGCATCCCACTCCAGTACTCTTGCCTGGAAAATCCCATGGATGAGGAGCCTGGTAGGCTACAGTCCATGGGGTCGCAAAGAATAGGACACGACTGGGCAAATTCAATTTCAGTTTTCACTTTCATGCATTGGAGAAGGAAATGGCAACCCACTCCAGTGTTCTTGCCTGGAGAATCCCAGGGACGGGGGAGCCTGGTGGGCTGCTGTCTATGGGGTTGCACAGAGTCGGACACGACTGAAGCAACTTCAGTTCAGTTCAGTCGCTCAGTCATGTCTGACTCTTTGTGACCCCATGGATTGCAGCACGCCAGGCCTCCGCTCATCACCAATTCCCAGAGTTCACTCAAACTCACATCCATCATGTCAGTGATGCTATCCAGCCATCTCATCCTCTGTCGTCCCCTTCTCCTGCCCCCAATCCCTCCCAGCATCAGAGTCTTTTCCAATGAGTCAACTCTTCACATGAGGTGGCCAAAGTACTGGAGTTTCAGCTTTAGCATCATTCCTTCCAAAGAAATCCCAGGGCTGATCTCCTTTAGAATAGACTGGTTGGATCTCCTTGCAGTCCAAGGGACTCTCAAGAGTCTTCTCCAACACCACAGTTCAAAAGCATCAATTCTTCGGCGCTCAGCTTTCTTCACAGTCCCTCATATCCATACATGACTACTGGAAAAACCACAGCCTTGACTAGACAGACCTTTGCTGGCAAAGTAATGTCTCTGCTTTTGAATATGCTATCTAGGTTGGTCATAACTTTCCTTTCAAAAAGTAGGCGTCTTTTAATTTCATGCCTGCAGTCACCATCTGCAGTGATTTTGGAGCCCCCCAAAATAAAGTCTGACACTGTTTCCAATATTTCCCATGAAGTGATGGGACCAGATGCCATGATCTTAGTTTTCTGAATGTTGAGCTTTAAGCCAACTTTTTTGCTCTCTTCTTTTACTTTCATCAAGAGGTTTTTAGTTCCTCTTCACTTTCCGCCATAAGGGTGGTATCATCTGCATATCTGAGGTTATTGATATTTCTCCCGGCAATCTTGATTCCAGCTTGTGCTTCTTCCAGCCCAGCTTTCTCATGATGTACTCTGCATACAAGTTAAATAAGTAGGGTGACAATATACAGCCTTGACCTACTCCTTTTCCTATTTGGAACTAGTCTGTTCCATGTCTAGTTCTAACTGTTGCTTCCTGACCTGCATATAGGTTTCTTAAGAGGCAGGTCAGGTGGTCTGGTATTCCTATCTCTTTCAGAATTTTGCACAGTTTCTTGTGATCTACACAGTCAAAGGCTTTGGCATAGTCAATAAAGCAGAAATAGATGTTTTTCTGGAACTCTCTTGCTTTTTCCATGATCCAGCGGATGTTGGCAATTTGATCCCTGGTTCCTCTGCCTTTTCTAAAACCAGCTTGAACATCTGGATGTTCATGGTTCACATATTGCTGAAGCCTGGCTTGGAGAATTTTGAGCATTACTTTACTAGCATGTGAGATGAGTGTAATTATGCGGTAGTTTGAGCATTCTTTTGCATTGCCTTTCTTTGGGATTGGAATGAAAACTGACCTTTTCCAGTCCTGTGGCCACTGCTGAGTTTTCCAAATTTGCTGGCATATTGAGTACAGCGCTTTTACATCAGTCATTTAAACAGCAAATATCCAACTCTTCCAGGAGAAATAATGCAGTCTTGGGAGACAGGCTGACTGAATTAGGGTGAGCCTAGATTTTATCTATTGTAATATTGGTTTAAGGAGACTGATGCTGATAAGAAACCCACATTAGCTACTTGAAGTTCCTTGCAAAAGGCAGCTGTTATAGTCTGGCATGGGTCTTCCATATTTAGCTCCAGGAGTGATCAAACGTGGACAGTGGTCTTGCCTTCCATGAAGTGCATATGAGACTAGCTTCCAAGATATGGTGGGCAGGGCAGGGCAGGCTGAGCTGGTGGCTTTCTAGGGGCAGATGGTCAGCTCCTGAATATCCAGGAATAGAACGAACACGAGGAGCTAGTTTGAGAAGACTTTTGTCCCAGAATCTTCGAATCTTGTACAGTCATGGCCAAGTCAAGAACAACTGAGTCTGATCTGTGTAACAGTCACATTGTAGAATCCATTTCCCAGGCCAGCATATTTTCATTTTAGAGAGGCGAGCCTACTCAGGATGTTCCAGCAATTCCATGGCTAAAAGAGGTTTTGTTTGCTGTTGGAAGTCAGTAGGTGAAAATGAGCTAGGTCATAAATGCTGAACATCAGTTTTCTCTTACAGATTTAAAAATTCACAGAAGTGTTTTTTTAAAGCACTCACAGGTACTTGATGTGACAGAGAGCGCTTCTTACCTACCTTCTTTTCATTTCCCAAAATGCCAATTAAGCATCACTGACAGTTGTTGATCACTTGCTCTCTGGGTTTCCTTCTGACCATCTGAGGAACCATTTCAAGCAGAAATTTCAATTCATATGTTGCTACTGACCTGCCACAGCTGGCAAAATGTCACTGAAGTGTCACACATAAAAGAATGAAAACATCTCAGTGTCTCCAGGTTAGGGACTGTGACAATTTACGAATTTCTTAGATAGTGATTCTGTGAAAAATAGTAGAAAGGCAGTGCTGTGGGAGGAAATAAGTCTTAACCTGGGCTAAAAGTTTGGAGTTTTGCTGTATTTGGATTATTTTCCTGACTACAAGGGTGTGTGTGCTCATGCTGAGTTGCTTCAGTTGGGTCTGACACTTGCGACCCCATGGACCGTACCCGCCAGGCTACATAGGATTCTCCAGGCAAGAATACTAGAGTGGGTTGCGATGCCCTTCTCCAGGGGAACTTCCTGACCCAGGGATTGAACCTGTATCTCTTGCATCTTGTGCTTTGGTAAGCAGGTTCTTTACCACTGGTGCCATCTGGGAAACCCACTCAGCAAGAACAAATGTGGCTTTATAGCTAGTTATAATAAGTCATTTCTATTTCCCTGATAATGTTATTAGAACTCAGATGTTGCGCTTCTTGGTTAATACTGTTAGGGCTTTGTTAGGGTTAAATGAGCCCATATGTGTAAAGCGCAATCCTAGTCCTAAATGTATAACACGGATTACATCATACCAACAACCGTCACTGCTGTCATGATTATTATTAGTAGTCCAGCTCATTTATCATCTGAAATGACTGTTTCCAGAGCTGAAATTTCATGATTTTGAATCAATGAAATGAAGCCAAATTTTTGTAATATTAGCCAGCTCATAAATTCATGGTTCTATCATTGGGACAAAACCCTGAAGAGAATCTCTCTGAAATACACTAAGATAAATTTCAATATCTGTATCTCAAGATCACTGAAGCAAAGAGAGTGATGGGACCATATTGAACCTCTCAGATGATACAGACAGTGACATTTTACCCAAAAGCTTCAGAAGTTTCCCTGCTGGCTCAGAGGGTAAAGCGTCTGCCTGCAAGGTGGAAGACCAGGGTTCAATCCCTGGGTCGGGAAGATACTCTGGAGAAGGAAATGGCAATCCACTCCAGTACTCTTGCCTGGAAAACGCCATGGATGGAGAAGCTTGGTGCAGGCTACAGGCCATGAGGTCACAAAGAGTCATACATGACTGAGGGACTTCACTTTCACTTTCACTTTAGAAGATGGGGAGAATGGAAGAGTGAGAGTTTTAATGCAAGTGGGAGGCCCCAAAGAGCGGCAAATGATGAGCCAAAGCAAGGACCAACTCCACAGTCATAAAGGAAGGCTCTAGTTTCCTAGCCAAGAGCAGGGGTGAGGACTAAACAGGGTCAGCTGGAAGAGAACTAGTGCGTGAACTGATTCATCTCATTGGCCCTCCTGGAGGGAGAATATCCCTGGAGGAAGCCATAAGCAGTGAGAGGCTGGCTATTGTCCATGGGGGTACATATATGTTCATGCTCACTCAATCATGTGTGATTCTCTGTGACACCATAGATTGTAGCCTGCCAGGCTCTTCTGTCCATGGAATTCTCCAGGCAAGAATATTGGAGTTGCCATTTCTTTCTCCAGGGATCTTCCTGACCCAGGGGTTGAACCTGTGTCTCCTGCATTGGCAGGCAGATTCTTTACACTGAGCCACCTGGGAAGGCCCTGTTGACTGTAGGGTGCTGGAGGCTAAACTGTGGGCCAGGAAGGAGGGGCCAAGAATTCCAGAATGGACAGAAGTGTTCATCAAACCTGGATGCAGGAAGGGGCTGAAAGGATGAACACCTCCTTCCTGCTTAGCCAGGTGGCTATAGTGGCAGAGTGAGGGAGGGCCCACAGTAGCGGCTCAAGTCTCCTTGAGGTTAAATGGCTTAGAGGACATGACCAGCTTTACCTTGGGCAGTACCAGGTCTGAAGGAAACAGCATCTTCAGACACTGAGTTACCTTACCTTACACACTTGCACTACCAAGTTGTTCACACATAGAAGTCCACAACAACCCACTGCATTGAACCTGTCCCATCTATTCCAGAAAGAGAATTCAGTTTTAATAAATTGAGGGCAATATTGCGTGATATGAAGGAAAGTCTTAGAGTAAGCTCGTGCTCAGTTGCTTCAGTCGTGTCTGACTCTGAATCCACAGCTGTAGCCCACCAGGCTCCTCTGTCCATGGGATTCTCCAGGCAAGAATACTGGAGTGGGCTGCCATTTCCTTCTCCTGGGGATCTTCCCAGTGCAGGGATCAAACCCACATCTCCTGCATTTCCTACATTGCAGTGGATTCTGCAATGAGCCACTGGTGAAACCCAAGTAAGGCTGACTAGATCTTAAATCTTGGATCCATCCACATCCCAGTTTTGCTGCTTTAGCTGGTTTATTTAAACTCTGAAAATCAGTTTTCTCTTCTGTAAAATAATGCTACCTGTAAGGCTGCTGTTAGAATGAGAGAGAATGCATGGACAGCAACCAGCACAGGGCGTGGGATGTCGGCCTCCCCCATACCGTTTCCTAAAATATACGAATGGTTGTTCTTTTACTTAATAATAAATCAGTTATTTTCATGTGCGTATCAGCTGTAACTTTCTACCTTCATTTCAAATTGATCCTCCTTTTAAAACAACTGATTTATGGCAGGTCGTGAATATCACCTGGAGATCAGATTCCACCTGAGTATTTTCTGTTGAGCAGAAGTTATACTACATGACTTGGTTTCCCTTGTTTTTATCATATACTTCTAAAATTTCACCTCCTGGGGGAAAATCTTTTTCTTAAACTTTCTTTATAGATGTAAAAACTGTGCCTTAGTTTCTGAGGCACACACATTTTAGAGAGACCATGAGAAAGCTTAAGTTTCCATGTATTTCTCTTCCCCTCATTTGAACACTCTACAAAACAAAATAGTAATGGAACCAAACTCCCTTAAGAAACAGAAATTTATGCTTCCATATCTTGACCCCCATTTAACTCTTCCCTGTAATCTACTCCATCCTAAGAACATGATGAATAAATATACAAATGTTTGGGGAGTAAAACTGTGCATAGGCTCTCAAACTCTCCTGAGGCTCACCAGATGGCTTTGTCTTCATCCAATTTCCACCCCACCCTTCAACCTCAAAAGAAGATCCTTCCCTCACCAAACTCGCTTTTTAGAGTTTTGTGATTCAGAATTATGAGAAATTGGAATAAAAGAGTGAAATATTCTCATGGTAGGGCAGGCATGTGAAGGAATGGGGCAGTGGAGACCGCTGAAGATGGAGCATCAGGATGCATGTGGAGGAGCAGATGGGTGAGGAAGATGTTGTGCAGAAACCTATAAATGTCTTGCAAGTCACGTTCCAGAAATGAAAGGCTTGCTGTTATTTTGAAATTAATTTTTGGCTAGACTGTACTCATGACTCATTCTGAGGCTGAACCTTGTGGGTCATAATTTTTCTAATTAGTCTGAATAAAGGTTTATAAATTCGTGTAAGTAAGCCCCCATTACAGAGCCACTTGGAGAGTTGTTAGATTTTAACATTGTCTACAGAGAGAGACATGGATAAGAAAAACAGCGTAGGTCCGTAATTCCCAAATCTTAAGCTATGTAAGACATCACCTGTAGAACATCTTAAACTGCAGCTTCCTGGACTCCATCCCAAGTAGTTTTGATGCTGTTGTTCAGGTTAGTGTCTAGGAATCTGTATTTTGATGTCCATACTTGATTCTGAGATAGAATTTATGAACCCCATTCTGGCTCAAGGCCAATGTCAGACTTCATACAGTTCTATGTGCCATGGGGGCTCCCATAGTTCAACCACAGAAATACAAGTTTTCCTTTGGATTGCCCCAAAGAAAAGCTGGTTTGGACATTCTCTATTGCATGCCTCCTAGTCACATTTGGAGAAATATCTTGCCTTTTCTGTAGTTCCTTTTTCCCCTCTCACCCATCCTAAATTTATAGATCAATTGAAGACAAGTTTTGTTCTTGTTTACAGAACAAGCATTTTACTTAAAGCCGTCTCCAAGATGAACACAAACTATTAAATTACATTCACCAGAATTGTCTCACCAATGCAAATTTATACAAAATCTTAATGGGATGAAAATTGGAAAGGGATATCTGACTGCAGATTGTGAGGATTAACTTGCCTGACGACATAACAGAATGCTCCAATGAAAACAGGAAATGTTTTGCTTGCAGAAGCCTTTGAAAGAGGCTGCACTTGTTTAAGTAAAAGGTTTCCTCACCCATAACCATCGACTTTGGCTCTAGATGAGCCAAATTGCCTGTTTTAAAACCACACAATGAAAAGACTTTTGCTTGTCTCCTGGTAGAGGTTGCCTAGAGCTTTAGAAGCCTGAATAAGAAAATGTGTTAGGACCACCTACCCACTGTGCCTTATCATAAAATACCAAATGTTCTAAAGACAACACTGTTCAACCTACCTTCTTGTCATCCATCATGCCCAGTTGACACTGAAAATTGTGATCACTGAAGCAAGACTCGTAAAATAAATCATCACAAAATATAAAAAAGTTTTATGGAAATACTGGAGTATCCACCTTATAACAAACCAGCTCTGTCTTTGCAAGGAAGATGCTTCTGTGACCTTTTGGTAAATATACACAATAACTACCCAGGAAATGGCTGTATCGATTGGTCAGCCCTGGAGTCACAGGAACAAGACCTAGAAGCAGATGCACCTGTGGTTAGACACTGTATCACCCCCCCCTTCTATCCTCCACACCTGCCAGTCCTGCTTCTGAAAAATAATGGTTGTGTGCCACCAAATCTGGAGATGATACCTTGATGTCACCTTACATTTCAACTCTCTAATAATTTCCCTTGTCTCAGCCATAGCTCTGCTAGGGATTAACAAGTGAGGTGGAAGTGAGCAGTAGGAAAAGCAGGTGGAGGAAAGGTAAAACCACTTAATGTTTTGGGTACATTTGAGCTGACTTCTTTTAGGACACTTCTACCACACCCATCTGTTAGCAGAAGTCTTCTCTCTTATAAGACATTCACTATTGATGGGATAAAGATGCCTGCCATTAAAAAAAAAAAAATCTAATAACCTAGAGATAGTGAAATGATTTTTAAATATTTTCTTTTTCTGACTATCCACAGTAAAACTTTAAAGTATAATACATTTTGAAGAAATGCTATAGTGATTAACAATATCTGAGATGTTGTCTTTAAAAAAAACCAAAACTTAAAAGCCACCAACCATGATAGTGTATATATGTCAGTGCTACTTTCTCAGTTTGTCCTATCCTTTCCTTCCCTATGTTCCTAAGTCTGTTCTCTCCATTCCTTCCCTGCAAATGGGTGCATCAGTACCTTTTTTTTTCTAGTGGGAAGCTGCTAAATAACATAGGGTGCCCAACCTGGCACTCTGTGACAACCTGGTGAGGTAAGATGGTAGGTGGAAGGGAGGCTCAAGAGGGAGGGGATATATGTATACTTATGGTTGATTCAAGTTATTGTACAGCAGAAAATAAAACAACATTGTAAAATCAATAATAAAAATGACTGAATTAACTTGAAAAAAATTTTTTTTAATGTTGGAATCTCAAAAAAGCCATTAAACAGCCAAACAGGCTTTGCTTTACATACATAAATGCTGGTGGGTTCTCACTTTTCTTAAACTTGGTAGAATTATGTCTCAAGCCTTAAAGACTCAAAACACATCACTTTTTAGACCAGTAACCCTAAAGTCCCTTATTTCCAAGGAAAAAGGATGCTTTGCAACATCCTGCTTTTGTAAATAGAATTTGACATCCCAAATATTCCAAAGAAAATCAGCAGATAGCATCTTTTCCTGGGCTGAAGATGCTGCCCATCAGCAGCTGAAAGCACATGGGTAAACAGAATGGTCAGACAGCTCCCCTAGAGCTGGCCACCTTTCTTAAAATAGTCGAGCATTTGGCTGAGCAAGGTTTGAAGTATATGATTCTAAGAATGGCACAGGCTGCTTTTCAACTGAGAATGTTTTACCAATTTAAAACAGGATGAGGGGAACAACCTAAACTTGCAACCCTTAATCTTTTCTAAGATTGAACAAAACAAAATCTTAAAAAAAATTAATTTTGATTCATACTGAAAATGATGGGATTAAAAGGAATCCTGCAGATTAGCAGTTCAAAAACTTCAACCAGTTTCTCTAAAACAGTATGGAATTTAGCTACTTACTGGATATTTCCCTGTAATTGAAAATTGGTACCTGGTCTTCTCCCTGAATGGAGGCAAAAACCTGAAGGTATTCAGAATAAACCACTGTAGGATGTTCTCTGTGAGAACTCAGCCTTCCATCATGGCATTTCAGACTCTCTTTTGTCATAGGAAGTAAACATTTTCAGAACTTTCCTGGTGTTCCGGTGGTTAAGACTTCATGCATCCGCTGCAGCGGGGTACAGGTTCAGTCTCTGTTTAGGGAACTAAGATCCCACGTGCTGCGCTTGGCCAAAGAAAAGAAAAAGTGTACTTTTTCTCTGAAAATGTACTCACTTATTTATAATTACTTGTCTCTATACACCTTACACCAGTTCTTTTTAATGAAGTGCCAGCGAATAGTTTCATACCAAAATCTCATGAGTTGTATTCTATTGTACTGAAGGTCCTGCTCATGAATGATGACTTCACAAATAAAAAATAATTGATCTTCTTAAATATTTATTTCCCTTTCTACCTTGCTTTCCATAGGATGGATTTATTGACTTGAGAGTTTATTGCTGCTGTAAATCCAGTAGTACAAGAAAAATGAAGCAAAAATTAAGTGGTATTTTGAGCAATATGATGTAGTTGGAAATGGTTCTGTTGACTAAAGGGAACATCTTTGTGGTAAGTGAAGTAGTAAGGCATCCTTTGCAGGAGGACATTCTAAAGTTAACTCCATCTTCCTCCCTGTGGAGTCAGTGACCGTTCCCTATGTGGTTGGCTATTCTTGGGACGTGTATTTGGAATGGCTGAAGCAATGTCAGTCTCTATCCTGTTGGTTGCTGAATGTGCAACTGCATATCAGCATTTTCTTCTAGGTGCAGTCCACTCTGAAGTTTACAAATTTAGAAGGGTATTGAGAATGAAAAATAAACATAGGTTGGCTACCTGATGCAAAGGGCCAACTTGTCTTTGGGAAATGACACTGGGAAAGATTGAAGGCAAGAGAAGGGGGCAGCAGAGGGATGAAATGGTTAGATGGCATCACTGACTCAATGAACATGAATTTGAGCAAACTCTGGAAGATAATGAAGGACAAGGGAGCCTGGGGTGTTGCAGTCCATGTGGTCACAGAGAGTCAGACACAATTTAGTGACTGAATGACAACAACTTACCTTTTTCTCTGCCTTGCTGCAGAAAGTCTTGTGGGGAACAGCTGAAATATAAGATGGTTTATATAGCAAGAGACATGGATGAAGAACAAAGGTCCTAAGGAATGAATCTTTCTGGGAACTTGACTAAAGTGTTTTCTAATAGATCACTCAGGGAGCTTAGATCCTTTCCATCTCTGAAATTCAAGGACTCCTTTTATAAGTCTTAACCCCCCACTCTCTGCTAATGGAGTGAGGATAATGATTATAATGGTATGAGATGAAGTGTATTCCAAGTAAAAGTGACTAAGTGGGGCATTGTGCCTGAATAAAGATATGAAGCAAAATAAACATTATGAATATTATACACTGAATCTGTGAATGTCAGAACTAGGATCAGATGGCACAGAGATGAAATGGTCCAAATTCTCTCATTTATAGATGAAGCTGAGTCACCTAATGCATGGTATAAGAGGAAAATTGTGAGGAAAAATCATTGGGTAGAACTATAATGACTATTTCAACAAAGCTGTTACACTATTTAGTAAATATTAACACATGGGAAGAATTCAAGAGTGTGATAATACTAATATTGCTTCTACTTGAATCTCATCAAAAAGAGTACCAAGATATATTGTAATTGAACTTTGTAATGTTAAAATTCAGAAATTCTGCATACTTATTACATGTTGCAATACAAAACTGGGAATCTAAAATGTTCTATAGAATGCCCACCCAGTATAAATTTTTAGATAATGTCTTAAATATACCTATTTTAAAAAACCACTAAGTATATAATACGGCATACAAATACTAGGGGTGCCTCAAAGCAATGCTCCAGTCATGACGTTTGTATCCTGGGGTCTATGGATCTATGGCCTTCAGGAATCCTTGGCCCCTCTTAGAATCAAGCACAAAATTTTGCACATGATCCACTTTTTTTTCCCAGGGGAGGTATGGAGTCAGATTTGCAAAAGAACTAAGAGCAAAAGGATTAACTTTTTTTGTTGTTGTTCTAAATCTTACAGGAAAGTTTACATAGATTTTCATTAGTTGAAATGTATAACTTAAGTTAGTGAGCCAAGGAAAGAAAAATAGCTAATTTGAGTTTTTCCCTAAAATGTTTAGAAAGAACAAAATGAAAATAGGCAAACTGAAATAATTAGCACAGAGGAGAAATTAATAATTAGATGCTATTTGTCTGTGATTAATAAAGTGTTAAAAACAGTAAGATATAATTCTGGTAAAGTCACTGTGGAGGGAGCATAAATTGATAGAACATTCCTGGAAATGTGGTCTGCATAACAGACTAAAATTTCTCTTCAGTTTTAGAGTCAGTTACTTTTCATCAGGAAAAACAATTTTGCCAAAGATAAAAGTTCTGATTTACATCCCAGAATCATTTAAAATAGTACACATTAAAAAAATCTAAAGGAGGAAAACTTTTAATGCAATGAAATATATAATTATAAAAAATCAGTGGTCTACAAACATGCATGCTACATAATTACAAGTGAAAAACACAAAGGTAAGGAGTAATACATACTGCATAATTTTTGTCAATACATAGCAGGATGTTAAAATGAAATTCAGCCCAGATATCATTAAGATTTGAAGGAAGTACTAGTATAGGCAGAATTTACTAGTAGTTAAGGAAGTAGTTACATCTTAATCACACTTCAAGTGTATAAAATGGTCAAGATGAGGGCTTGGGAGAAGGATTATTGGAGAGGATTTCTCATGTAAGAGCCCTCATGTCAATTGCATGAGGTTTTAAGGAGACCAGGTAAGGTGTGGATGTGCCCTGGAGTTTAGGGAACACACTGTTCCAGTCATACCTGAGAAATCTAAAGAAGCAGACCACGGCAACAGAGTACTGGGGTAAAGTTCAGGATATGTCTGCATTCCTGGAATCTGCTGGGACCAAAAATGCTTGAGTTTTTCCTTGGATCAGATACGGGCCACTGAGAGAGGAAGCGGGTAGAGAGCTTTCTTGGATCTCGTCCAGCTGTCACTTGGAGAAGCGAGGAGTCCTCAGGAGAAGAGAGGTGGAGAGTGGTTCTCAGCCAGGAGCGGATTTTACTCTCCTCCCTCAGGGGACAGCTGGCAAAGTCTGGAGACAATTGATTCTCAGCTGGAGAATGGGGGAGGGTGTGGTGCTGCTACTGTCTATTGTTTGGAGACCAGGGATGCTGTTAGACATTCTACCAGGCGTAGGACGACACAGGACAGGAAAGAACTGTCGAGTCCAAAATGTCAGTGGTGCAGATGTTTAGAATTGGGTTTCTGAAGAAGGAGCCTCAAGGGCTGGAATCAAAGTGCATGAATTCATGTCTATGGAGTTGCAGGAGAGTCTGAGTAATGAACAGGGGGTGGGAGGCTTCAGAGAAGGAATGGGCTTTAAATGTCTGCTATCCAGAGAGCTCTGCAACCGTGAACATGATGGTATCTACCAAGTCAAGGCTCTCTTGCTCTCGCTTTATCTCCTCCTCCCTCCTGCTCACAGAGAGGTCAGAGAAAGGGCTTAGCAAGGTGGGGGAGAAACACATGTACTAAAGCAGGAAGGAAAGAAAACAAACCATGCCTCTTTGCCGCGCCCCTCCCCCCCCGCCCCCACCACCATGCTTCTCCTCGAAGAAGAGGGAAAACACGAGGCACATGACAACTCCCTTCAAATTATTATCCCCTTAGGCCTTAATCTTCCAGTCAAACCTTCATTCCCACTTATGTTGCCTGGAGTTGGGTGATGGACAAATTCTAAAAATCTCATCATCTCTTACTGTGACTTACCCATGCAGTCGAATATCACTTCAGGATGTGGGAATACTGGATGCCTTGCCAAAGTTTTGAGACTTCTGGGGTCTCTGTCAAGACAACTGAGAAATCCTAAACATTCATCTAATAGGAGACTGACTACATGTATCTTAATCATTGCACTAAGTATTATTTAACTGAGATCTCGGCTTGCTAAGGCCAAGAGTGGTGCTTTGCCACTGTTAACTGTGATTATTCCTAGGATTTGAGATTAGTGATGTTTGGGAAGCAGCAAGAGAGAGTCCTATTTGACATATCTCTAACTGAAATGTTGCTAACAGTTTTTCTAAAGATTCTCCTGTTCAATCAAGATAGTAACATTTGAATTCCCAGATGACTAATCCATTCTCTAATTTTATTAATTTCTACATCCAAGATGGGTCATTTAATTTAGTCACCTGGGGCAAGAGTTGGGGGAGGGAGAGTGGTTAAATCATCCCTCTAGGAAATCTGGAAATGTCTTTTTCCTTATGTCCCCTGACAGCTTTTATGATGAAAAGATGCTGGCAGACTGAGAGGAATTCAGGATCCTTCCAAGGCATGCATATCTGTCTTCCCAGTTGATAGCTCTGCAAAAGGGCACCAAAAAATCAAACATACCAGTGGCAGAAGCCAGTGAGAAAGCACTAGATGCTTATAGAACACCCTTTTATGTTCATAAGATCAAAGATAAGTCTAAAACTTGAGGAAACGGTCTTTTCTGGATCCAAAACCACTGTGATATTTTCTCCAGTGGGCTGTTAGTATCTTTTGTTACTTAGTATGTTGAGTGGATCCCTTTGTTCTGTGTAAAATAATACCTGAGACTAAACTCAGTTCATTTAATTTCCAAGTCTCATTACCCAGAACTGACATGCAATATTTTTATTTATGAACTGAAAACAGGTTGGATATCAAACCTGAAATAAACAATTCCCTCAATTTTGTCACACTGAGGTAAGAAATGTTGCAAAATGAATTTGCTTCCAAAAGAGTTGAAGTTAGATTTAGTTTGCAGAAAGTGCAAGCCTTCAACAGCCAGCAAACTTAAGTCCTGAAGAGTTTAACACATTGGTGTTTTGTAAGAGATGTAAACAGTGATAAAAATAGCCCTTCACCTCAGGCTCACTTTCCTTATTGAGTAAGAGATAGATGATTTAGACAAAACCATGAACCTTTCAGGAAAATGTAATTATATCACTTCAGTTCAGTTCACTCAGTCGTATCGGACTCTTTGCAACCTCATGAAGGACAGCATGCCAGGCCTCCCTGTCCATCACCAACTGCCGCAGTCTACCCAAACCCATGTCCATGAGTCGGTGATGCCATCCAACAATTTCATCCTCTGTCGTCCCCTTTTCCTGCGCTCAATCTTTCCCAGCATCTGGGTCTTTTCAAATGAGTCCGCTCTTCACATCCGGTGGCCAAAGTATTGGAGTTTCAGCTTCAACACTTGGGCTTCCTAATTTGACCAGCGCAATGTTCTGCAGCTGAAACAAGTTGACTGAATAGATACTGACCCCACGGAGAAGGCAATGGCTCCCCACTCCAGTACTCTTGCCTAGAAAATCCCATGGACGGAGGAGCCTGGTGGGCTGCAGTCCATGGGTTTGCTAAGAGTCAGACACGACTGAGTGACTTCAGTTTCACTTTTCATTTTCACGGATTGGAGAAGGAAATGGCAACTCACTCCAGTGTTCTTGTCTGGAGAATCCCAGGGACGGCGGAGCCTGGTGGGCTGCCGTCTATGGGGTCGTACAGAGTTGGACACGACTGAAGCGACTTAGCAGCATATTGACCCCATGGACTGTAGCTCGCCAGGCTCTCGACTTAGCAGCATATTGACCCCATGGACTGTAGCTCGCCAGGCTCTCCTGTCCATGGGATTCTCCAGGTAAGAATCCTGGAGTGAGTTGCCATGCTCCTCCCCAGGGAATCTTCCCAACCCAAGGATTGAACCCGGGTCTCCCACTTTGCAGGCAAATTCTTTACCGTCTGAGCCACCAGGGAAGCCCATATTGACCATACTTAAATTCAATGCACAGTGACTGATACTTTGTATATATAAAGAGTGAAGGGAGATAAAAGGGGAGAAAAGTGGGAGAGTAGGGGATGAAGGACTCTCTGCTGTTTGTTTTTGGATATGTTTTATGGCTGAATTTCTTTTTGCTGGAGGCTTCTCATCAAATTACGAATAAACTTAAGTTTTCCCTCCTAACTTCAATTATGCCATCTTCTATCAGAATTTTCCTTCTTCTAGGCGATACACTTCTGGAGAGTTGTCCACACTTGCCTCCATTTCTGCTCTTTCCGCATTTATACTGACTGCTCACTTGTTCATCTGTTCTTTCTGCCCTAAAAGCTGGTTTCCTCTTTATCTCAGAAAAGTTACATTTCTTCAGAGGCAGGAACAAGAAGACACAACAGACATTCCAAGAGAAGGGAGGGGGATTACACCAAATGGATTCAGTCAAGGGATGATCTTGAAAAAGTAAGTTTGGAATTGTGGAAGATATGTCAGTAAGAGATGTTAAAAGGGGATCAGGGGAGGGAATAGATATAAGGGATTGAGAACCATGTTTATCATCATTCCACAGAATCAACCTACCCACCAGGGGTCACTTGTAGTGAACACTAGAGGGCAGTAGAGGCTCACGTTGAACGTAGCAGTTTGCTTAGTCAAACGTGGCTGCTTACTCGGCAGGACATGAGGAGGAGGAGGCTGGGAGAGAGTTCAAATGAAAGTACTGCCATGAGCGATCCAAGCATTTGGGCAAGAGTATAAAAATTCTCAGAAAAACAACTTGAAAATATATCAAGAGCAAAGAGCTTCCTCTTAAGGACCCAGTCCCGCATCTACCTCTTAGTCTGACTTACTGGTTTACTAAGATCAAAGCCACTTGGTGTCATCACTTTATATAAGTCTACATGGATGGAGAATAAAGTCTACATGGATGGAGAATAAAGTAAGTCAGTACATGTGAAAGCTGCAAGGTACAATTTCAGATTGCCCAGAGTTGCTAAGGAGGCTCCGTGAATTTAGAAAAGAACCAGAAAAATGGAAAGCAGAGGACATGATGAGGCCAGTGAAAAACTTGATTTGAAATATGTACCTGAAATAGTAATCATCAAGCAGGAGAAATGCTGGAGATTGTTTTTTGTTTTAGACTTTAAGCCTAGAGGTGCTGCAGGGTGGCAGGGACTGGAGTAGAGAGGGTTAAACCATTCAACTCAAGGTCAAAATCATTGATCAAGGGTGAGTGTTCTGAAAGTAGGTGGAACATCATGAATACTTAAGACTTAGCATCATAAGTGAATTTCAAAAGGACAGGTCAAGAACGTTTGAAAATATCCATGACTCCTGCTTGTAGTGCTGGTTAGGGGTGAAGGGGGTATAGGAAACGGTGACTTCCCATAGAGAAGTATGAGAAGATGGTGGTATCCTTAAGAAGAGGCTGAGTTTGAAGAGACAGATAACATGTTCCAGAAAACAGAAAATTATGCAGAAGTCATTTACATTTATGTAATCTCCTCAAGAACAAAGAAACCGGTAAAATGTGGAGTGTGGTTGGAAAGGGCCTAGAAATAGAGTAGAGTTGAAGAACAATGTAAATCTAGAAGAGAGAAGATGTTGGGCTCAGGGAATAACTGAGTTCACGGGCAATTAGGGAACTGCGATTTTTGACCTGTAATAATAACTCAGAAGAAAGGGGATACTTTATGGTTTCTGGAACAGCTTACATTTATTCCGATATAAAAACTCATATCTTAAATATCATTGGTGTTTATAAAATGAAGATACCAAACTAGTCGCACTTTGTAATAACAATGAACCACTCTTTCTTGGCAAATGCATATACAGAGTTAAAACCAATAGAATTTGCTTTTATTTGGAAATTATTGGAGGTGGTTGTATCATGCATTCCATGCATCAAGATAAAAGTACTAAAATTGTTGTACAATGACAGCCCAGTGCACCAAAGGACAAGGAAGAGAAAGTAATTAAGACATAGATGGTTGATATTTGTTGAAGTATAAAGGGATTTTGCCAGAATTTGACAGAGGAGGATACAGGGCTTCACTCACACCTAAAGGGGAAATGAGTGTCACAGATGAAAATATCTATTTGCATTTTTATAAGTTAAATATACCTCAAATAAGACTTTTATTATTACCATTGTTATAAAAACATTGGTGTTGGTAGAAATGGAGATGTTTAAATGTAGCAGAATAGTGTTGACCATGTGCCAACATATCTTTTTCTGATTTCTCAAAATAAAAAGCAACAAACACAGCATTTGTATCTGATCCAATGTATATTGAGGCCAAAGATAAGAAGACTCCAGCACGCTCAGATACAACCAAAAAAAGAAAAAGAAAACTTCAGGGATGTATATGAAAAATCCCAATTTGACTGAAAATTGCAAAAGGATGACCAACATCAATTCTGATGGAACAGAAAAATACAGAATTGATATTTTTAATTCCAGACACAATTATCATGGTAGTTAGCAAATCAAAGTTAGATCAAAAGAGAGGTATAGGTTTAGTGCTAAGAAAATAAAGCAACAAAGAGCTATAAGCTCCGTGAAGGCAAGAGGTATTTCTGCTTTTTTATGTACTTTGGTGTTTCTTGTGCTCTCACACTTTCTGGCACATAATAGGTTCTCCATAAATAGTTGTATAATGAGTATCTGATAAGATGTCATGGAAAACAAAGGAAGAACTAAAGAACGAGTAAGCACAGTATGCTTTGCTATCTGTAGGAAGAAAGGCGTCTAAGAGACAAGTTTGGAAATGAACATCTATGAAAATGGGTTTGTTTAGTCACTAAGTTGTAGCCAACTCTTTTGCCACCCCATGAACTGTAGCTCATCAGGCTCCTCTGTCCGTGGAATTCTCCAGGCAAGAATATTGGAATGGGTTGCCATTTTCTTCTCCAGGGGATCTTCCCTACCCAGGGACCGAACCAGAGTCTCCTGCATGGCAGGCAGATTCTTTATAGTTGAGCCACCTGGGAAGCCCAAGTGTGCATTACAGATGTCATAAGATACAAACACAGATCTATTAGCAGAACTTAATTGCCAATGGAAAGTACTAACAGACGTGAGGCACAGAGAGAGGTTAAAGGTGGATTCTTTCTTTCATTACACTTTCCTGTAGTGGTTTTTTTTTTTTTTTTTTTTTACCATGAGTATGTATCATTGCTATTACTCAACAAGTTAGCTTATTCTTATATTATGAACAAAAGCATCTAAGAAAGGAGATTTTGAAGGGAATCACAAAGACAGAAAACTGAAGCTCAACATTCAATATCACTGAAGAATGAAAACAGAAGGGACAGCAAGACAAGTCAGGATAAATGATCAAGCATGGAATTCTGCAGCCTTTACTTCAGGAAGAATAGCAATCAGCATGCTACTATGTGCCTCTTAGGGCTCATTCTTGACGTGATTTAGGAAGATTTATAGACACTTGTTCACAATCACAAGTGCAGAAACTGTCCAGACAACAAAGTACCAAATAGCCCAGGGATAAAGGAGACTTAAGAGGCTAATAATAAACTGTGAAAGTGAAAAGAAACAGAATGAAGCCAAAGAGAAAATGAGAGGGTGGTTATTAAGGAGGTAATTTGGGGTAAACGAAAACAGGGACAGAACATGGAGACCTTTTATTGAGTGATTAACCAGAAAGACCAGTTTCTAGACTGGAACACTGGAATCAAACTGGGAAACTGGGAACTACCAAGAAATAATAGGGAAATGAAGTTTCTTTATATGAGACAAAAAGTTGCAGCTTTTTAAATAATATTCAGCTATAAAATACTACTAAATGCTTCTAGTGCCACCTTGCTAACAAATACAGAACTTGTGACACTTTTTCTCACCTCCTGAGACTGCAGTTCCATCTTTGCTAATTTCCCAGCCCCAGCACAAAATTTCATGTCCTTATTAGAAAGAATTGAAAAGCAATTCCTTGACACTGGTTGGTTTCTTTTCTAACCAACCTGACTTCTTTAGAGGAAAAAAAGAAATGCTAATGGGGGCATATTCAGTACATTTTGATAGTTTGGAAGGAAGAGGCAGTTTGGGGCTTATAGACACTTAAGACATTAATGGGAAGAAAGACATGATCCAGAAATACCAGCAAAACAACCAGATTCCAGAAACAAGACTATATATTCACTGTCCTATTGCCAACAAAACCACTGAACCTGGTCATGAGTGATGATGGAAAAGCACCCATAACACTCACCTGTAACACTCACCTTCAGGGTCCCAAACAGCCCTATATAATGTGGCTATACATTCTGTGGATGCTTCCCTGGTGGCTCAGAGGTTAAAGCATCTGCCCGCAATGTGGGAGACCTGGGTTCGATCCCTGGGTTGGGAAGATTCCCTGGAGAAGGAAATGGCAACCCACTCCAGTATTCTTGCCTGGAGAATCCCATGGGCAGAGGAGCCTGGTGGGCTACAGTCCACGGGGTCGCAAAGAGTCGGACATGACTGAGCGACTTCACTTTCTTTCATACGTTCTGTGTATTATGTATATTTCAATATATAAAAATTGTGCAATTTCTGAATTATACACCACAAAGATTAATGTGTTTCTAAATAGAAAACAAAAAATAAAAGCTCAACGCTTTACTTTAGGTCCTGAGTCCCATGAGCTCTGGCTTGGTCATTTCTCATCAACTTAGACTCTTGACTGGTTGATCTTTTGACAGGAAATTTTCTGGACCTGCACAGGTAATCCTTTCCAAGGAGACACAGAGCCATCCTTTTACTTTGGGCAGAAATCCACAGAAAAATCAAAGAGGACCAGGAAGTAATGTTTGAGAATATCAGATAAAGGAAAGCAATTCCTCAGCTGAGGTTTCCTGAGCACCTCCCATCTTTGCAGCCCTGGCTGGCCATGCTGGTAGTCATGCCGTGGAGGAAACGGCAACTGCAGTAAGGCTTGATGAATGTTTGAATGCTCAGTTTTAGGAGGAAAAGAGTGAGGAAAACTTCAAAATAAGTATGCTAGAAATAGTAAATATCATTTAAGTTGCTTTTGGTAGAGGTTGGCTTAAATTTGGAAGGGAGAATGTTTTTGGTAAGTGGGTTAGATAACATGAAAAAAGCAAATATGCAGAATTCATAGGTATTTTGAAAAGCATAACAGCAGTGAAAAATTCTATCTTAAGAGTAAACCTTAAAAGTTGTGACAAGAAAAATTGTAACTATGTAAGGTGATAAATATTGACTAAACTTACTTTGTTACATCAAGTTATATTGTACCCCTTAAGGTAATATGTCAGTTACATTGCAAATTTTTAAAATTCCGTAAGTATTTCATCTTTTTTCTCATTTCCACATCAGTAACTTGCATGGCTTTTTAACACATGCTACCATATCCTGTGTTTAGTTGCTCAGTCTTGTTCAACTTTGCGACCTCATGGCTTCTTCTTATTGTCTACAGTGATAAAGGAGAAGTGTTATTATAGTTGAGTGGTCAAAACAGATTTCAGCTCCCTTGTCTCCACTCCCACCTCTCTTGCGGTCATACTGAGCCCCTAGAAATCTGAAAAGTCTTTTGGGTTGTAAACCTAGCAGCTGTGTTTTCCCTTTGCAAAGGAGACATTCTTATTTATGGCCCCCTGTGCTATGACCACTACAGCATGTGACCTTCCCCACTGCACACTTACTTCTCCTTTCAAGTTTCAGATTTCCTCCCTTTTCTTTGGTTTGTTCCACAGTTGCACTTTCCTGGGATGCACAGGGAATTCTGATCCTACCTGCTGTTACTGGGATTTTGCACAGACTTCTTTGGCATGAGAAAACATAAAGGAACAAAGATTTCTCTCTTTAAAGAAATCTTATTTTGCCATGGAAACCAAAAGGAAAGGATCTTATAAAAATGTGATTTATGCTTGTTTGTATTTGAGCCACAGTTGTGGTCATTAGATATTTGTCTTCGTCCATTAAAGGACAGGTACAGTTGGTGATGGGCAGGGTGGTCTGGCGTGCTGCGGTCCATGGAGTCACACAGAGTCGGACACAACTGAGCAACTGAACTTAACAGTTAAACACTTTCTGCCTCAGGTGCATATCCCTAGTAAGTTACTCAATGTAACTTTACTAGACTTTGACTGACCTCCCACCAAGACACATACTCTAAAGTACAATCTCCTTGAGATTTGGAAATTCATCTGTGCTTTTCAACCTGAATATACCCATTAGTATAATTCAAATGACTTAAGTCGACAGAGAACCCCTCCTCCACCCCCCACCACACAGTGTTGAAAAGTTTGTCTTGCGGGCTGAGGGTGGTGGAAAACACAGCAGCTGGTACACATGGGTATAAGTCAATAGTTTTGTAGCTAAACTGGAAAAGCTGGTCCACGTAGACCTAAGGCTTAAGTCAAGGTGACACAATGAGAAATATAAAATTAGAAAAGGAGAGAACTACAGAACTAGTGAATGAATAAATTTTACCCTTCTGCACAGCCTTGGATAGTCCTTGAAGTCATTTCCTCAGGGAGAAGAATGTTAAACACAGCCTTGCGAACAGTCATTTCCTTCTGATCTTAGAAATCAGCAGTTTTCATGCCCCTATGACTTGGCCATATCTTCAAGATTCAGTTCAGTTCACATTAGTAGCTCAGTCGTGTCTGACTCTTTGCTACCCCATGGACTGCAGCATGCCAGACGTCCCTGTCCATCACCAACTCCCGGAGTTTATCCAAACTCATGTCCATTGAGTCGGTGATACCATCCAACGATTTCATCCTCTGTCGTCCCCTTCTACTCCTGCCCTCAATCTTTCCCAGCATCAGGGTCTTTTCCAGTGAGTCAGCTCTTCACATCAGGTGGCCAAAGTATTGGAGTCTCAGCTCCAACATCAGTCCTTCCAATGAACACCCAGGACTGATCTCCTTTAGGATGGACTGGTTGGATCTCCTTGCAGTCCAAGGGACTCTCAAGAGTCTTCTCTAACACCACACTTCAAAACCATCAATTCTTTGGTGCTCATCTTTCTTTACAGTCCAACTCTCATATCCATACACAACTATTGGAAAAACCATAGCCTCAACTAGATGGACTTTAGTCGGAAAGTAATGTCTCTGCTTTTGAATATGCTGTCTAGGTTGGTCATAACTTTCCTTCCAAGGAGTAAGCATCTTTTAATTTCATGGCTGCAGTCACCATCTGCAGTGATTTTGGAGCCCAAAAAAATAAAGTCTGACACTGTTTCCACTGTTTCCCCATCTATTTGCCATGAAGTGATGGGACCGGATGCCATGATCTTCGTTTTCTGAATGTTGAGCTTTAAGCCAACTTTTTCACTCTCCTCTTTCACTTTCATCAAGAGGCTTTTTAGTTTCTCTTCACTTTCTGCCATAAGGGTGGTGTCATCTGCATATCTGAGGTGATTGATATTGCTCCCGGCAATCTTGATTCCAGCTTGTGTTTCTTCCAGTCCAGCGTTTCTCATGATGTACTCTGCATATAAGTTAAATAAGCAGGGTGACAATATACAGCCTTGACATACTCCTTTTCCTATTTGGAACCAGTCTGTTGTTCCATGTCCAGTTCTAACTGTAGCTTCCTGACCTGCATTCAGATTTCTCAAGAGGCAGGTCAGGTGGTCTAGTATTCCCATCCCTTTCAGAATTTTCCACAGTTTATTGTGATCCACACAGTCAAAGGCTTTGGCATAGTCAATAAAGCAGAAGTAGATGTTTTTCTGGTACTCTCTTGCTTTTCTGATGACCCAGCGGATGTTGGCAATTTGATCTTTGTCTTTTCTAAAACCAGCTTGAACATCAGGGAGTTCACGATTCACGTATTGCTGAAGCCTGGCTTGGATAATTTTGAGCATTACTTTGCTAGTGTCTGAGATGAGTGCAGTTGTGCGGTATTGCAGTAGTTTGAGCCTTCTTTGGCATTGCCTTTCTTTGGGATTGAAGGTCAAGTAATCAATACTGTATAGAGATGTTAAAAATGTATGTGTGAACATAGGTATTAGATATTACCTGATGTTCTCAACTTGAAAAGAGATTATCACCTGTATTTTCTCCTAACAACCCTGGCATTGAATGCTTTTCTATGGAAGGGTATTCAAGGAATTAAGAGTCTGAAATGAAAGGATCTAGGAATACCAATAAAAATGCCAGTGAATATATTGTATGTTAGTGAGGGGTGTAGACAAAGCCTTTTGCTAATTGTTCTTATTTTCTGGGAGAATTGACTTTAGAAGGATTTATCAATGGCACGGAAAAAGATCAGGGCCTTCTGGAAACTGTTTTTCCAAGAGCTTCGACTTTTCCAATATACTGAAAGTAATCTGTGGTGGGAAGTAGCCGGACACTGGAGAAAGGCTTCTTCTAAACCAACTGACAAGAATGGTGTAGGGACAGTGAAATTTGAGAAGCTGCAGAATGGATGCAAAGCAAAGCACTCAGCTTTTTTGGGATTGAAAACTCTCAGTGGAGAAGAAATGTGATTTTCTGCATGTACCTGCTATTGATTATATGTTTTTATTATCATTGGTATCCGCTTATGAAAACCCCACTTAAGTCCCACAGAAAACTCTCATAGAGATCCTAAAAAGCACTGTTGCTTCTGTTTATACATCAGTCCTCTGTCCATGTTAGAACGTGATTAAACTGAAGGATTGCCTCCATGGCTATCAGTGCAAACTAGAGCTTGCATGTCTGTTTTCTTGCCCACCTAAATTAGTCTGCATCTTATAGAACTGGATTATTCAGACAGTGTCTCAACAATTTAACATTCTTAGATTAAACGCGCATTTGACAAATGTATTTGCTGCCTCTTGGTTCTTGTTTCATCTGTATATTATAAATGACTGAGTTCTGGTCTGTTGAAAAACTTTTTTTTCTGTCCTTCTTTCTTATTGCTTTCCCTGAACGCTGTCTTGAATCAGTAATAATGTTCTGCTCCAAAGGAAAAGTCTTAAACTATGTAGTAAAAGGAGAAATTTTCCGACTGGGCAATGAGAATGTTTCCATCTGATTTGTTATAAATCTGGGTCCAGTTGTGCATGAAAATTCGATGCATCATCTGTAATTATTATGCCAGTTGGAGGTTTGTTCAGAACAGCAGACAGCCAGGCTATGCAACAACAAGCACTTGACATTTTAAATGGTCCTGACATTATAGCTCTGACATTTCATTTTTTATATCCTTTCCCCAAAAATGAAATGATGAATGAGATTTCTTGATGGGTTAGAACTTTTAAAGTTTCGGGTTCTATATCACAGGCCTATTAGTACCTCTGTCAATGCCAGGCTATGCAAACAGTGGAGGCTGAAGAGCAGATGTGAGCTGTCTTTACATTAAAAACTTCCTAATTACTCTTTAATATTCAAATTTGGGTTAAAAACACACAAAGAGTGGACTGTCCCTGTCTCCCTGTAGTTACAGATGTGGATCAAGTATAGAGAGGGATAAATGTGGCGCACACGGCAATAGAAATGAAGTATAAATGGAGGTAGGAAGACTTAGGTAAACAAATTGATGAAGATGCATATAAGGTCATATAGATGCAGGTAGAAATATTCTGAGTGAGTGATAGTCGCTCAGTTGTGTCTGACTCTTTGTGACCCCAGGGACTGTAGCCCATCAGGCTCTTCTGTCCATGGAATTCTCCAGGCAAGAATACTGGAGTGGGTTTTCTAGGATCTTCAAAAGATTGAGATTACAAAATACATAATGTAATGTGAAATATGTTGAAATGGAATGATCACAGACAAAGCAAGGCAAGAAAAATCATTGCAGCTGTAAATGCCACAAAATTCTGCTCATTTGCCGATGGTGAGCTACCTGCTGGACTCTGAGCTTCCTAGCAGTAGAAGTGAAAAGGAAAACATCATTACAGTCTTACCCAGCAGCAGCCCCATCCCAGCAGTGGCAGTTGATTTCATTTTTTCAACCACATTCCTCTGAGGCACCCAATGTCCTTTCCACATAAAACTGGGTCCCAGTTCCCTGCTTCCAAGCTTCTATGTTCTATTAACTTCAGTGTCTTCCTTTCATTTCCCTTGCCTACGATGGGAGCTGCTCCTTGCCATTTCTGTGTTACTTCAGTGTCTTGCTTGACTTTTCCAGTCCTCCAGTGTCCTCTTAAACAATTATTTGTATTAAATAGAGGATTTAAAATATTTTGTGTGTGTGTATGCATGCTCAGTCATGTCCAACTCTTTGTGACCTCATGGACTGCAGCTTGCCAGGCTCCTGTCTCCATGGGATTTCCCAGGCAAGAATACTGGAGTGGGTTGCCATTTCCTCCTCCAGCATATCTTCCCAACCCAGGGAATCGAACTTGCATCTCCTGCATTGCCAGGTGGATTCTTTTATCACTGTGACACCTGGGAAGCCCTTTTCTCTCTATGTACTAAGTCCTTACTATGGAATTGTCTGAGCGGGCTCATTTAATAATGATGGCCCAGTGATGTGGCTGTTATCCCAGCTTTATGCCTGGTAGCTGAGGCTCAAAGAAATGGTATCATTTTCCCAGAAAGCTGCCTGGTAGTATCATATGATCCAGGTTGAGCATAACAGGGAAACAACTGGCAACAGAGAAATGTAGTCAGTAGGACCCCAGCCCGGCATCGCAGAGTAAAATATAGAAAGATGGGTTTTAGAGCTGAGGGTTTATAGCTTAATTATCAGCACAGATGTAATAGATAGGGTGAGCCAAGTAGACACTTAAAGACACCTCCCTACCCATAGAGAACCTAAGAACATCCGTGCTCTGCTTTATCCCAGGTCCCATCTCCCACTTTATATTTTGAACCCTATAGTTCTCAGGTGGCTTCCCAGGCTCCAGCTTCCCTGTTGCCTCCTACCTGGATGATGCTCTTCCACTCATCACCCTCTTTGGAATCGTGACTGCTTTGTCTAGTTTACCAGGCTCGCTTTCAGTTTTTTCCTTGGATGCTGCCTGGTAGGTTTCTAAGCTCTGTTCCATCACTATACCCAACACTCACTCCGGGTCTGCCTCTTCTCAAGTTGACCCACGGCTTATGGGGAAGGTGAGAGCAGTACTCCGTTCTCTTTCCAAAGTATAGCTTTGTCATATGTGAGACTAGACAGAGTACACGCTTGCCAGATTCTTAGGGAAATGGGTTTGTGGGTGCAGTTGAAGGATGTGAAAATGCTAGTTGCTTGTCGTAGGAGAACACATCATAAAGTAATGTCTACTTCACAGGTTTGCTGAGGGTGGTCCTAAGGAGATGAGATGAAATCTAGGTATACAAGGATTTAGATTAAATCATGTATAGGTGAGGTAGAAAAAGAGGCTGGAAAAACAGAACCATATTATTTCCTTTGGGACTCTGTCTCTTAATACCACATTCCTCCAAAGTCCTAGTCTCCATCATTTCTTCTGCCACTTAGCATTGTGATGCTGAGTCCAAGAAAATAGTCCTAACTGAGATATGAAGTCATATTACTTTACTTTAAAATATCTCATTCATTAAATTTAAATTCATCCTTTAGATAAGCTTTAATCAGAGACTTCTGCCTCATGATTTTTTTAAATTTTGAATTTTTATTGTATTTATCAGAATTCCTCAGTTCCTGCTCCCCACCCCCCAGGGGTTTTTACAGTAAAATTTCAAGCAAAGAATCCCATGACAAGTTGGGCCTGGTTTGTGAAGAACCTCAGTAACTTTTAATTAAATGGGAGTGACAGCCTCAGAAATCATCAAAGGGCAGTAGCCCAACCAGAATTATAGCCATCTAATGAGATCCTAGATATTCCAGTATATTTTCCTCTTAAAAAAATAATTCCTTGGCATTTTGAAGGAAAGGAACACTGTTTTAAGAAAGATGAAAGGCATTAAAAGATCTAATTTTTACCTTATGAAAAGGACCCCTCCCCTTAAAGAAGGCTGAAATCCTATAACTCACATCTGTCTACATAGTTGAAGACTCCCCAGAAGGCAGATGGCCTGATTCTTTGGCTCAACACCAACAAAGAAAGGAAGTGAAAAGGGAAAACAGATTGAGGGGCAGCTGGTCCGGGGTGACGACAGGCTCTCATGCAATTACTTTCCCCTTGTCAGTGGCTTGTGTCTACTGTGCCTTGTTTTGGTTATTTCTGGCAGAGAGAGGATATTCTCCCTAGAGGAGCAGCTACTGACCTGGAACTGAGGTTGAAAGTACAAGAGTAGGCTGTGGAGGGCTCAGGAGAGTGGGTTGTTGTCTAGTTGCTAAGTTATGTCCAACTCCTTTGTGACCCCTTAGACTGTAGCCCACCAGGCTCCTTTAGGTGCGGCAAATATTCCCTTCATTTTTCTTTCCAAAATGTTTTGGAAAGAAATGTAATGGGGGACTAAATGAGAAAACATGGTTTGTTTAAAATTTATGTCTGAGAGGCAAATGAGGAGGCCTAAAGGAAGGTTTGCTGCATTAAAGAAACCAATAGGAAAGAGCCTGCTTTCTCTACTCCCTTCCTGCCCTCCCCCCCCCAACAAATTCATATTAAAATAACCTTTAAAAATGAAAATGAAATACAGGAAAGTCCTGACATTTAAACCAAGCTAGGGTCTTATGCTTTCAAAAACCTAAATCATTAAAACAGTGTGGCCAGGGAATATCTTTCTCAATATTGAGGGTCTGTGAGGACAGTCGTAGGTAGGCAAAACTTGGACATTCATATGAAACCCAGGGAAGGCAAAGTTTATCAGTAGGATGACTGACAGCATTGAGAAAAATATTTCGGGAGGCAGGATTGCTTGGCAGAAAGAGCACTGGACTAAGACTCAGCCCTGGGTTCTTATGACATCGGACAAGTCGTTTATCCCTCAGCGTCTCAGTCTCCTCTGCTCACAAAGGGGTGTGGGTGGGGGCAAACCTCTGAAGTCCCAACTCTAGTTTTCTATGATTCCATGAAGCTTTCATAATGCAGGGAATGACAACTCAGTCCTTCAAAGTGATTTGCTGTTTAGAAACACAATTTAAGACTTGTTTGACACAAATCTCAGGAAGCCCAGATCATTTTAGGCTCAATGGTCAATGAGTTTCAGGTTGCTACCCATGGGCTCTATTTCCAGTAATTACTTTTTGTCCTGTCTCTCATTCTGAGACCCTCTCCATGAATGGAAGGGAGGGCCAGTGACAGACTGCCTACACAGAAGTCACCTGCATATCTTTTCCAAAATAAATGTTTTTATATCCTGGTATACCATCGCAGCCATCTGCACTCCACAAACACATCTATTTCTGCTTTATTGACTATGCCAAAGCCTTTGACTGTGTGGATCACAACAAACTGGAAAATTCTGAAAGAGATAGGAATACCAGACCACCTGACCTGCCTCTTGAGAAATCTGTATGCAGGTCAGGAAGCTACAGTTAGAACTGGACATGGAACAAAAGACTGGTTCCAAATAGGAAAAGGAGTACATCAAGGCTGTATATTGTCACCCTGCTTATTTAACTTCTATGCAGAGCACATCATGAGAAACGCTGGGCTGGAGGAAGCACAGGCTGAAATCAAGATTGCTGAGAGAAATATCAATAACCTCAGATACGCAGATGATACCACCCTTATTGCAGAAAGTGAAGAAGAAATAAACAGCCTCTTGATGAAAGTGAAAGAGGAGAGTGAAAAAGTTGGCTTAAAGCTGAACATTCAGAAAACTAAGATCATGGCATCCAGTCCCATCACTTCATGGCAAACAGATGGGGAAACAGTGGAAACAGTGGCTGACTTTATTTTTCTGGGCTCCAGAATTGCTGCAGATGGTGACTGCAGCCATGAAATTAAAAGACACTTACTCCTTGGAAGGAAAGTTATGACCAACCTAGACAGCATATTAAAAAGCAGAGATATTACTTTGCCAACAAAGGTCCATCTGGTCAAGGCTATAGTTTTTCCAGTAGTCATGTATGGATGTGAGAGTTGGACTGTAAAGAAAACTGTGTGCAGAAGAATTGATGCTTTTGAACTGTGGTGTTGAAGGCTCTTGAGAGTCCCTTGGACTGCAAGGAGATCCAACCAGTCCATCCTAAAGGAAATCAGTCCTGGGTGTTCATTGGAAGGACTGATGTTGAAGTTGAAACTCCAATACTTTGGCCACCTGATGTGAAGAGCTGACTTATGTGAAAAGACCCTGATGCTGGGAAAGATTGAGGGCAGGAGGAGAAAGAGACGACAGAGGATGAAATGGTTGGATGGTATCACCGACTCAATGGATATGGGTTTGGGTGGACTCTGAGATTTGGTGATGGACAGGGAGGCCTGGCATGCTGCAGTTCATGGCGTCGCAAAGAGTCAGACACGACTGAGCGAGTGAACTGAACTGATACCCCTGGTGATTCTAATGCATGACCAGGTATGGAAACCACAACTGCTCACATCTGAAAGACCCACCCCCAGGGTCATCCATCCACACTGTCTCCCAACATTGACCTTTAAGTCCTTTGGAGCCAAGGAGTCCTGCATAATTCATTTATATGATACATACAGCAAAGAAGATCAGTCTTGAATGCATGCATGCAGACTAATTTAACCCTACTGCCTCCATCACTTGTCAATACAGGATATTTCCCTCAGTGAGTCTGTTTCCACACACATGAAATGAGATTAAAACCACTCCAATGAGTTATGAAGATAGCACAAGAGGCCATATGTAAGAACTTAGCAAAGTGCCTGTCCTACTATATGCTTAGTATGTGCTTGTTCTTCTAACTTCTAGAATATTCAAGGCCTTAGAAATATAGAGTTAAGGCTACTTTTTAGGTAATAGATTCCATTCTGGCCTAAAGGGACACTGTATGCTTTTCCCAGACAGTTTTATCCCTTGGTTCTCTAGCTATTAAAGGTATGCAGCTGACAGCCCACCAGGCTCCTCTGTCCATGGGATTTTCCAGGCAAGAATACTGGAGTGGATTGCCATTTCCTTCTCCAGGGGATCTTCCTGACCCAGGAATCGAACCCACATCTCCTGCATTGCAGGTGGATTCTTTTCTGACTGAGCTATGAGGAAAGCTTTCTCTCTAGCTATATTTAATTGGCCCTTCTAGTGAAGTCTGAGAAAATCGTCGTCTAAGAACTATTCAGTATTTGGGTAGGCAAAACCTTTAACACACCCACATGGAATGGGTTATCTGTCAGCTGCAAACCTTTAATATTTTGTCCAAGCTCTTCAGATGACAATGAACCTTCGTATACATTTTCAGACAAGAGTCTTACAGTTAGACTGTACTCTTGGTCCCTGTTCCCGCACATATTTTCATTCCTTCTGATCATGCACTTTACATTTCTATAACACTATACTTTTATGAACATTTTAAGAAATATAAATAGCAGTTTAAGAATTTAGATATTACAATTATTTTATGGGCAACAGTTTGAGAATATTGAGTAAAAATGTCCAGAACTTGACCCCTTTGCTACCAAGCTCCCACTTCCCATACCACCAACTGCTCTAGGCTATATCATCCCTGGATTATGAGGGCAACCTCCTGAGCAGACTCTCTGCTCCCACCCTCGACCCTCCAAAATCTTTTCTTAACAGAGTAGCCAGAGTGCTCCAACTATAGCAAAACACAGAACATGTCAGTCCAGATGTTGCGTGGCTTCTGTTGCATGCTAAGCCACTCCAGTCATGTCCAATTCTGTGACCCCATAAGCAGTAGCCCGCCAGGCTCCTCTGTCCACGGGATTCTCCAGGTAAGAATACTGGAGTAGGTTGCTATGCCCTCCTCCAGGGGATCTTTTCCTGACTCAGGGATCTAAACTGTGACTCCTGCATTGCAGGCAGATTCTTTACTTTCTCTTAAAATGAAAGTCAAAATTCTCTTCTCGGAGTGGCCTTCAGGCATTTATGTACTCTGCCCTCCTCTCTCCTTGCTCAGCTTCTCTGCTGCTGCTCTTCCTCTCCTTCATCCTCTGCTCAGCCACAGTAGCCACTTTCTCTTCCTAACACAGCTCAGGCACCAGCCCTCCCCAGGGACATTCTTCTTCTCTCTGACTGCTATGCTTTTCTCCAGATAGCAACCAGGCTTTTTCTGTCACCTGCTTCAAACTTTAGGCTTGACTGTCGCCTTCTCCATAAGGTCTTCCCTGACCACCTACCTGATGCTGCTGCTGCTAAGTCGCTTCAGTTGTGTCCGACTCTGTGCTTCCCCATAGACGGCAGCCCACTAGGCCCCCCCGTCCCTAGGATTCTCCAGGCAAGAACACTGGAGTGGGTTGCCATTTTCTTCTCCAGTGCATGACAGAGAAAAGTGAAAGTGAAGTCGCTCAGTTGTGTCCAACTCCTAGCGACCTCATGGAATGCAGCCTACCAGGCTCCTCCATCCATGGGATTTTCCAGGCAAGAGTACTGGAGTAGGGTGCCATTGCCTTCTCTGACCACCTACCTAAAATTGCAAATATCTTTTCTCTCCACTCCCACACTCCCGAGGCCCCTTCTCTACTTAACTAGTACATGGAATAAATTTATCTTCTAACCTACTATCTCATTGGTTATTTCATTTCTTGGCCTCTCCCCATTAAAATAAATTCTGCAAGCCAGAGATTGTCAGTTGTTTGGTTTATTAACATATCTCCAACACTTAAGACATAGCCCAACACATAGTAACCACTCAACAAATATTTGTTGAATGAGTGGAGGAATATGAAACTTGCCAGTGATTATGCATCTTAATGGTGACTGGTGCTAACAGAGCTCTTCTGAATCTCTCTGCAGAGCCTTTCTTCTACTCCCTGTGTCCTTTTATGATGTCATGGAAGCCAAAATGGGGAATAACTTCTTCCTTCATCCTTCAGATTAGCTTCTGCATGAGCTCATATAATCCAACTGATGCTGCCATTTAAAAAATGCTTTTGAAATAGGCTTTTAAGCAGTTTTTTGATCACACAAGAAAATCATAATGTTATCATATTATCACAGCTGGCTAATGCTTTTGTTTTTCAATTTGTTCCTTTTCTTACCAAAATGATATTTGTGTATCTATACTCTGGTTACCTGAATTAGCTATGAATGGTTTCTGGCTCTTTTTAGAATTAAAAATATATTCTCAAAGAGTAGAATATGTCACCATTGTGAGCAAAATGTCTCTCAAAATGTGAACAGATTTTTAAATAGTTAAAAATTTAAACTATTAGACCAAAAATTAAAAAATAAACAATTAAAATATTTGTACCAGTGTGACAATGTATTTAAAATATAAAAGTTCAGACATTTATGGGTAAAACACAAACTCTGAAGATTGAAAGTAATCAAGAAAAAATCTGCAAAGGAGAAAATACAACTGATTACTGATTAACAGACACAAAGAAAAGCTTTTAAGGTCACAGATAATAGGAAAAAGCACCGCAGATTTGAACAAAACAATTTAACATGTCAAACTTAAAGTTTATTTTAAAAGTCAATCATGAAATGGTAATATTTGGGGATGTGGGCTACTAGATATAAGATAATTCCTTTTGTACTATTTTACAACTTTACTGTAAATCTAAAATTAGCTCAAAGTTTACAAAGAGAATAGATGGCTCTGTTCTGTCTCTATCCCTTCAATGATTTACTCTCAATTACTACAATGTTGTAATAAGTCTTTATGTAGTATCTGCTTTCTTCTTTGCAGTTGTCTCAGCATTCTTTACCCTTTCCCATATACAGTGCAAAATCAGCTGGTCAGTGTAAAATCACTGTTGGGATTTTCCACTAGAATTACACTGAACTTACAGGTCAGTTTGGGGAGAATGAACTGAAAGATAGGAGATGTGTATGTCTTCCTCTATCAATGCTCCCTGAGCTCCTTTCCCAGGTCCTGCATGTGGAATAAAACTGAATCTGATCAAAGCTTGCATGCGTTGCTCAGTTGCTTCAGTCATGTCCACTCTTTGTGAGCCTTCAGGCTATACCCTGCCATGCTCCTCCAGGTAAGAATACTGGAGTGGGTTGCCATTTTCGCCTCCAGGGGATCTTCCCAACCCAGGGATTGAACCCAGATCTCCTGCATTGCTGGCAGATTCTTTACCACTGAGCCATTGGGGAAGCCTGGTCAGAGCTTAGATTTCTCCAGATTTACTGTCTGGTCTGATGGGTATCTTTTCCCACTTGGATTATTCCCTTCTGATAAAATTTTAATCTGGTATAGAAAATAAAGCATATTCTTTCTGTTTTCTAAACTAAGTCCTGTTTTAGCAGGTATGTGTATCATGGTTTAGAGTAAATAGATGACCCTACTTATACTACCTTAGGAGTAGAGGATGCTGATTAATTCCAAAGCAGTAGTCAACAGCCGAAACCTAGCTCAAAATACCTCAAGTGTTTAATAAAAAAGGGAATCTACCCATACAACAAACATTCAGACAACTAAATACAAGGCTCAAAGAACATATCAGTTCTCTAGATCTCATGTCCTATTGTCTCTGTACTTGGCCTCATTCTCCCCTCAGGCCACAGATGAACCCAACCTGAATTATTTTTACAACTCTCCATTTCAAAGAAAGAGAGCTTCACAAATTAAAATGATCTGCTTTGCCTTTCTGGGCATTTAAATTCAGGGCCACTTCTAGATGCTAAGTCCTCCCTATATAACCTGGGCAAAAGGAATTATTTACGTAAGACAACCTAACTCACTAGAGTTGGGTTCTGCACTGGAATAAAGGCCTCACAGTAACAAGGTGTGTTTTATAGGTCATAGAGATATGCTGCTCCTGCTGCTAAGTCGCTTCAGTCGTGTCCGACTCTGTGCAACCCCATAGACGTCAGCCCACTAGACTCCCCCATCCCTGGGATTCTCCAGGCAAGAACACTGGAGTGGATTAACATTTCCTTCTCCAGTGCATGAAAGTGAAAAGTGAAAGTGAAGTTGCTCAGTCGTGTCTGACTCTTCGGGACCCCATGGACTGCAGCCTACCAGGCTCCTCCATCCATGGGATTTTCCAGGCAAGAGTACTAGAGTGGGGTGCCATCGCCTTCTCCGAGAGATATGCTAGGTTCCATATGTACAGAGAAATATCAATGCGCATGTTCTTGTGTGTGTGCTATGTCACTTCAGTCATGTCTGACTCTTTGCAACCCTATGAACTGGGACCCACCAGGCTCCTCTGTCCATGGGATTCTCCAGGCAAGAATACTGGAGTGGGTTGCCATGCCCTCCTCCAGGGGATCTTCCCAACCCAAGGATTGAACCCATGTCTCTTGCATCTCTTGCATTGATAGGCGAGTTCTTTACCAATAGTGCCACCTAGGAAGCCCTAAAGGTTTCCTAAACTCCAAATGCTAATGTTGAAACACCTTGTAATGCATGTATGTACTTGGAGATGTCTTGCCTTTAACAAGAATTTCATGACTATCAAAGAGCCATTAAAGATGTGGACACAGAGTTCAATCCTTTGCCACCAAGACGAAATTCCAAAGAATCAGGGTGTAGGGAGTGGGAGTCTCTAGTTTTATTTAAAATTCAGGGTGTGGTGGACGTGCTGATGTTGCCCAGGTTCCTCCTCAAGGAAAGACTTACTGATCCAGTCATTGAGCATATTATCATTAGACAACCTCCAGCTGTCAGCTCCTTCTGAAATTGTGCCAGCTGCAGAGAGCGGTCTCATTCAAGGTCATACCCTTGGTGGTAGGAGGGGATGGCCCACACAGAATAACTGATAAAGGGCAGGGGAGAAAGCCCTAGCCATTTCAGACCAAGAATAAGCACTCTAGGATCACTTCTGCTCCAGAGTGACTCAGTGGGGTCAGACGAGGCTGTTCAGCCTGCATCACAGCTGACTTTTCCCTCGCTTTCCACAGGTGTTGTTTACAGGTGCTCCATAATAAACATTCTGCACACTACCCCATCTCAGAGTCTGCTTTCCAGACAGTCTAACCTGCAACAGCAGTCTTTCTATTGTTGTTTTTCAGTTGCCCAGTTGTCTCCAGTTCTTTGCGACCCCATGGACCGTAGCAGGTCAGGCCTCTCTGACCCTCACCTTCTCCTGAAGTTTGCCCAAGTTCATATCCATTGCATCAATGATGCCATCCAGCCATTGCATCCTCTGATGCCCTCTTCTCCTTCTACCGTCAATCTTTCCCAGCATCAGGGACTTTTCCAGTGAGTCAGCTGTTCACAGCAGATGACCAAAATACTGCAGTTTTAGCTTCTGCATCAGTCCTTCCAATGAGTATTCAGAGTTGATTTCCCTTAAGATTGACTGATTTGATGATCTTGCTGTCAAAGAACTCTTAGGAGTCTTCTCCAGCAATATATTTCAAAGAAATCAATTCTTCAGCACTCCACCTTCTTTACAGTCCAACTCTCACAACTGTTAGTGACCACTGGGATAATCATAGCCTTGGCTATAACGGACCTTTATTGGCAGAGTAATATATCTGCTTTTCAACACACTGTCTAGGTTTATCACAGCTTTTCTGCCAAGAAGCAAATGTCTTCTGATTCATGGCTGTAGTCACCATTCACAGCAATTTTAGAGCCCAAGAAAAGGAAATCTGTCACTACTTCCACATTTTCCCCCTCTATTTGCCATGAAGCAATGGGGCAGGATGTGATGATCTTAGTTTTTTTAATATTTAGTTTTAAGCCAGCTCTTTCACTCTCTTCCTTCACCCTCGAGAAGCCCAGTTTCTTTTTTCTTTGCTGTTAGAGTGGTATCCTCTGCATATCTGAGGTTGTTCTTTCTCCCACCTATTGTGATTCCAGCCCAGCATTTCTCATGATGTGCTCAGCATATAGATTGAATTAACAGGGTAACGGACAGTCCTGTCACACTCTTCTCAGTCGTGAACCAATAAGTTGTTCCATACAGGATTCTAACTGTTGCTTCTTGATCTGCATACAGGTTTCTCAGGAGACAGGTGAGATGGCCTGGTATTCCCATCTTTTAAAGAGCTTTCCACAGCTTATTGTGGCCCACTCAGCCCAAGACTCTTGCACTCATCTCCCACGCTAGTAGTGTCATGCTTAAAATCTTGCATGCTAGGCTTCAGCATTTTGTGAATCAACAATTTCCAGATGCCCAAGCTGGATTTAGGAAAGGAAGAGGAAACAAATATCAAATTACCAACATTGCTGGATCATACAATAAGCTAGGGAATTCAGAAAACATCTACCTCTGTTTTACAGACTATACCAAAGCCTTTGACTGTGTAGTCTTTCTATTATAAAGGTCAGTTCAGTTCAGTTCAGTCGCTAAGTCGTGTCCAACTCTTTGCGACCCCATGGATCGCAGCACGTGAGGTCTCCCTGTCCATCACCATCTCCCGGAGTCCACTCAGACTCACGACCATAGAGTTCGTGATGCCATCCTCTGTCGTCCCCTTCACCTCCTGCCCCAATCCCTCCCAGCATCAGAGTCTTTTCCAATGAGTCAACTCTTGGCATCAGGTGGCCAAAGTACTGGAGCTTCAGCTTTAGCATCATTGCTTCCAAAGAAATCCCAGGGTTGATCTCCTTCAGGATGGACTGGTGGGATCTCCCCACAGTCCAAGGGACACTCAAGAGTCTTCTCCAACACCACACTTTAAAAGCATCAATTCTTTGGTGCTCAGCCTTCTCCACAGTCCAACTCTCACATCCATACATGACCACAGGATATACCATAGCCTTGACTAGAAGGACTTTAGTTGGCAAAGTAATGTCTCTGCTTTTGAATATACTATCTAGGTTGGTCATAACTTTTCTTCCAAGGAGTAACCGTCTTTTAATTTCATGACTGCAGTCACCATCTGCAGTGATTTTGGAGCCCAGAAAATAAAGTCTGACACTGTTTCTACTGTTTCCCCAACTATTTGCCATGAAGTGATGGGCCAGATGCCATGATCTTAGTTTTCTGAATGTTGAGCTTTAAGCCAACTTTTTCGCTCTCTTCTTTCACTTTCATCAAGAGGCTTTTTAGCTCCTCTTCACTTTCTGCCATAAGGGTGGTGTCATCTGCNTCAGATGCTTATATCTTTCCTTTTCTCCTTTGCTTTTCACTTCTCTTCTTTTCACAGCTATTTGTAAGGCCTCCCCAGACAGCCATTTTGCTTTTTTGCATTTCTTTTCCATAGGGATGGTTTTGATCCCTGTTTCCTGTACAATGTCACAAACCTCAGTCCATAGTTCATCAGGCACTCTGTCTATCAGATCTAGGCCCTTAAACCTATTTCTCACTTCCACTGTATAATCATAAGGGATTTGATTTAGGTCATACCTGAATGGTCTAGCCATTTTCCCTACTTTCTTCAATTTGAGTCTGAATTTGGTAATAAGGAGTTCATGATCTGAGCCACAGTCAGCTCCTGGTCTTGTTTTTGTTGACTGTATAGAGCTTCTCCATCATTGGCTGCAAAGAATATAATCAGTCTGATTTTGGTGTTGACTATCTGGTGATGTCCATGTGTAGAGTCTTCTCTTGTGTTGTTGGAAGAGGGTGTTTGCTATGACCAGTGCATTTTCTTGGCAAAACTCTATTAGTCTTTGCCCTGCTTCATTCTGTACTCCAAGGCCCAATTTTGCCTGTTACTCCAGGTGTTTCTTGACTTTCTACTTTTGCATTCCAGTTCCCTATAATGAAAAGGACATCTTTTTTGGGTGTTAGTTGTAAAAGGTCTTGTAGGTCTTCATAAAACCATTCAACTTCAGTTTCTTCAGTGTTACTGGTTGGGGCATAGACTTGGATAACTGTGATATTGAATGGTTTGCCTTGGAGATGAAGAGAGATCATTCTGTCATTTTTGAGATTGCATCCAAGTACTGCATTTCAGACTCTTTTGTTGACCATGATGGCTACTCCATTTCTTCTGAGGGATTCCTGCCCACAGTAGTAAATATAATGGTCATCTGAGTTAAATTCCCCCATTCCAGTCCATTTTAGTTCGCTGATTCCTAGAATATCGACATTCACCCTTGCCATCTCTTGTTTGACCACTTCTAATTTGCGTTGATTCATGGACCTGACATTCCAGGTTCCTATGCAATATTGCTCTTACAGCTTCGGATCTTGCTTCTATCACCAGTCACATCCACAACTGGGTACTGTTTTTGCTTTGACTCCATCCCTTCATTCTTTCTGGAGTTATTTCTCCACTGATCTCCAGTAGCATATTGGACACCTAATGACCTGGGGAGTTCCTCTTTTGGTATCCTATCGTTTTGCCTTTTCATACTGTTCATGGGGTTCTCAAGGCAAGAATACTGAAGTGGCTTGCCATTCCCTTCTCCAGTAGACCACATGCTGTCATGTATCATATATAAAGGTATATAATAGTATATTCTTAAAAAGCCACATGTTCTGCAAAAATTGTGCTGGAAAAATAACCAGGCTTTTGGAAAGTATAGGGTTAGATGGAAAGTATTAAACAATGCTAGTATATAAGTAGAACACACACATACACAAAAACCAATAAAAATTGTAAGAAAATACTAACCAGTTAAATCTCCAATCACAGTCAGTAGACCCCAATGGCCTTAAACCCCAGCTTAGGTTTCCTCCATCAGTAAGTGCACCCCAACAGCATTTGCTTCTGGCAGAGGCCAACTTCATCAAAATTAAAATGAAAGGGTAGCTTTCATCAGTTACCTTTTTTTAACCAAGGGGAGAATACATCTTTCACAGATTCTTTATCTGCACTCATAGCCTCACCAGATAGCTTAACAGTATAAAACTGAGGCAGTTCGGCCACTATTTGACTAAAAGAAGACACTCTTACAAGATGTTTAATTTTTTTTTTTTCAGTTAAGGTTTCACATATTGTTAAGGTTTTTTCTTGAATTGTGAAAAAAGTAGCCTCGATCATTTCAAAACACCAACAAGATGGAAGAGTTCATGTAGGAACCAAAGCAGTTTCTGTGTTATACTGACATAAATCCCTGACTCATTACAAATTCAAGACTAGAAAGAGATAGACTGTGTCAGATTTCGAAAAAGAAGACTCTAATTATGTATTATCTCTATTAAAATTTTAAATATATCTATATGTAAGAGGCATTTTGGAGAAAGGGAAATTAAACATGAGAGATACTTTGGTATAAAATAAGGGTAATAAAACAGACATACAACATGATTTTTTTCAACTTCCCCTGCCTCTTTGGACATTAATCCCTGTAATAAGAACTGTTCTTCACTGTGCATTTGTTACTTATAGGTTTACTGATCTGCCACCAGCTGAGTTAGTCTTACCCACTGTTCTTGCATTTTCAGTTCATTTGGTGAAAAAGGTACCAGGCAGAGTGAGGATTCCGTTCTCTTAGGCTTCCCAAAGTTACTTCCACATCCCACATTGCTGAACATGATTAAAGGCAGTTTAGTGCAATAGAAACTTTGATCTGATGTCAAAGGACTTGGATTCTATTCCTAGCTCTGCCCGCAACAATGTGGCTTCAAAGGTGAAATAAGTAATGGATATAAAATTAGCAAGATTGATGGATACAACTTTCTGCGCTCACCTGATCACCTACCACCCTTACTTCTAAAACACCAACCTCACCAAATAGCTTCCAATTTTGACTTCTACAGCTTGTTTCCACACTTACTTCCCTAGCACTTAACTGAAAGACAAAGTTAAAAACCGTGGAAGTATGCAGTAGGGACCAACCAGATGTGGACAAAAAAGATGCGTGTAACTGCTTTGTGTTTTAGTTGAAATGGTTCTGACAGCCAGGCTCAGAAGCAGGGAACAACTTGCCAATGCTGGCTGACTTACTGTGACTACAGTCAGTTTTGGAAAGGATGATGGTTAGGCTGTTCTACTCTAGTGATCAGTTTATTAGGTTTGAGATGCCTGTGAGAATTGAGCTGTTGGTGGAAAAGTTTGTAAAAAACAACATCCTTGCTCAGTCTTGACATCTAAATAGTTTACAGTGAGAATTCTTAAGTTGATTTGGATTCAGCATTTTTGTTGTCTCTTGCTTATATAAGTTTATATTTTGAACATTTTTTTCCCTCCGATAATTTTTCCTCTCCTAAGAGGAAAGAGATTTTTGTTTTAGATAGTAGACATAGTAAACAGAGTTCTGAATTAGCACTGCCTATGTCATTGATAGATGGCGCAGAAAGTGAATCTACACAAATGTCATACTGAAATAGCAACATGATATTACACACGCACACTCTCCTGTTTGTGACAATGTTGATGTATGCATGAACTTGGTCCACAGAGCCAGATATGTGGAGAATGTAATAGCTTTTCTGTAACTGGACTTAAGATTACCATTCCTAGTAATGGACATGTAGTCTCCATTTAAAGACTTTCATTCTTTCACCTGTAGTAGGTGAACTTACACAAATGTCACCAACATTTCCAGTTTGTCCTCTACAGGGTCCTTCTGTGCAGTATCACTCAAGCAAGTGTAACAGATGTTTGGTTCAGGAGCAAAGGAAAGTTTTGATAAAAGACTGGAGAGGTACGGACAGACTTGAGCTCCAGAGTACACACTCACCCAGAGAAAGGCCCTTGGGGTCTACTTGATAAAGCAGGGGTCCATCAGTGAGGAAGGAAAGGATGGGGCTCTCACGGGGCGGGCGCAGCTGTGCTGCTTGGGCTCTAGGTCGCAGTGTGATTACCGCGTCTCTTACAAGGCCGGCTGCTGCCATCTTGAATCTGCACTTGCCCTGCGAGCTCTGTGGGGCACGGCAGCCATTTTACAGGAGGGACCCTGATCTGAAGGGCTGGGCTTGAGGCCGCTACACATGGCTCCCTATGAGCAAGTGAAACTAGACTAAGTGCAAAGGAAAGAAAAAGGTTAGACTTTATCATCCAGATTTTATTTTTATTTCTCAGGGTTTGTTAATGGGCTTTGCTGGTGACACTGATGTATTGGAGGTGGAATCTGGGGTGTGTTGCCATATGTCCAACTGACTTCTGTAGTGATCAAGGATAATTATAAATACATTAGAAACATTTAAAATAAAATGTCACAGGCACAGACAATCAAAATGGATGCCTGTAGTAACTAATTAGTACAAATGAACTGCATGTTCTGATGCCCTTGCCTTTTTGGTCTTCAACTATTGGTTCACCCAAGCACATCATTTTGTCCCCATAGAAGATTCTGTGCCATGCTCCAGTGCTTCATGGGAGCAGTAAACGTATTATACTATACCCATCTCACTTCGGGCCATACAGTGTCTTCTTTACTGCTCTTTGGAATCATGGGCCTTGCATCTTCATGAATTCTACTCAAGAATTGGAGGAGGAGGCTTAGTGTCAGAGAGTTACCCTGCTCTTGCTTTCCCCTTCCTTGACAAGTTTTGAGTTGGATTTGGACCAGGTTAGAGGCAGGGATCAAGTACCTGAAATAGGGCAAAGATAATTTTTAAAAATCCTCAATTTCTAGCTTTGTTTCATATTAAGTTCTTTCTAAAGAATCTTTAATAGTAAACAGTGTAGCCTGGCTCCTCATATATATTCAAATATACCCAAAATTATTTTAGGACAAAAATTTTATGGTCTGAGTCCTTCATGGTTCTTTGCCTTGACTTTTGGCAAACAAGGGTCATTTTTCTGTTCTGTTTCCCACCTATTGAGAAAACAAATGTTGTCCATTAAACAGAATAAATGTTCATAGCATAATTAAAAAAAAAAAACTCATAGTGGTAAAACTGATCAGCTACTGCATACCAACCCACCATATCAGCTTCAAGCATCTGATCCATCTGTCAAGTCTTTACATCTCATGCATGGCAACAGGCTTCCTCCTTGAAAGCCCACCCAGCCTTTGGGTCATTCTATTAGGAAGTTATTTGTTGTAATGGTCTGAAATCTATCTGTATGTAACTTTCCAAATTATTTAGGAGAAACCAACCAGTCACTTTGGTATTATCACTTTTCTCTAGATCTCTCTTCAGATAATCAGTTCTGTTCACCACTTTAATGACCCGAGGGCAGACCCCAACACCAGCACAGAGATGGAAAATTGACTTTTTGGAACCATGCTGTTTTGTGTGGCTTTTCTACCATCTAAATTCCTGCTGCAGATCTCTGCTTCCTGATTAGCAGTACAGGCGATCAGCTCTTTATCAGTATTCCTTATTGTCCAGTGAAAAGAATTCCAAGCCCAGTTGGCCAGTGTGTAATGGAGCTAATTTATCCATCATTGGAATTCAAAAGCTCCACAGGTCATTCATATGAGGCTTTATGACACTCTGCTTTTTCTGGCTTTGTCTGTGAGCCTCAGTTCACAGTTCACACTGTTCTGCCTCTGTGCTTTCTCCATACTGGGACTTTGGTCATTTTTCAGTTTCTCTTCAGACCATGCTTCCCCTTGACTTACACAGCTTTTGCTTTCCTGTGACTTCTCTCAGAAAAGATGCTGTTCTTTTTTTCCCCTATTTATCTAGTACTACTCTCCTTCAGCATTTCAAATGATACATCCTTGAGTAAATGTCCTCAAATTCCCTAACAAGATTCCTTGTTTGTCTTTTTTCAGAGTCATTGATTTATACTTGTTTGTATAATTATTGATTTCCCCCATTCTACCCTGAGGGTTATCATTCAGCTGGCAAATGGCAATAGCTGAAAAATAGTTCCTGAATGAATAAACAAAAAGTTCATACCTATATGTGAAGCTAAAGCTGAGGCCACTGACTCGGTATGTCTTTCTTCACTCTCTCTTTTTATCTTTAAGTGTTTCCTTTCCCTCTTTGACTGCAGTGCCTGTTTCGCTGGAAAAATGAAATGGAACAGAATGTAATAGATGGGTAAATGTGTGTAGTTTTTTTTTTCCTTAAGGCTAATCACAGGCTATGGTGATGATTACCCTATGGAGTCACCCAGACCTCACTCAATGAGCAACATGAATCTATCAGTAAACAGTTTTTCCCAGGGTTTGAGTTGAATATTGCAGAGAGGTTGGAAAAAGAAAATGGTGAAAAAAAATTTCTAAATGTCATTTACGTTGCTTTGTATTATTTACAGTGTATCTTGTTAAGAATTCTGCCTATTAAAGGGTGAAATGGCAGAATCCTCTCATAGTTGATATAACAAAACTCTACTCTTTTTCATATTTCCTATCCAAAATGTAACATATCTTTGGATGTCATTATAAATCCTTTGACATATAATTTCCCTTCAGATGTAGCCCACCAGGTTACACAAAATATTACTGAAATACATCATCTTTCACAGAAATCAGATGTTAATTTGAACATTTAAAGTAGTCCTAAACAAATCCTTGATTACATTTTTATAACTAGTAATGTTTTCTCCATATGATTTCTTTCCAATAGCAGTTTTAGAAACCTACCAGGCACAATATTCAGGCAATATTATTCTGACCATTTGTTTCTTTAGAAAGATGATATTAGACATTTTGTTGGCATGATTTTGAATGATAATCTTGTATATTGGTCACACAAAAAATTAAGCCTGGTAAGTGATGGCAATTTGAATATGAACAGTTTACTGTCAAGCCAATCCAAGCTTCATTTTCTACAGTTATAATTCAAGTTGATAAACTCAGGAAAAAGATATACGTTTACAGGAAGATGGCTTCAAGAAAGTTAAAAGTAGCTTTTTTGGAACTGAGTAACCAAAAATGAGGCAGATATTTTATGTAAGATGCAGATATGCAGGTCAGTTGCATTATCAAGAATCCATACAAGTTTAGATATGGAAAACTCTTCTGCAAATAATTCAATTACACAAAAAAGACTTAAAGACATAAAATCACCACCTGAAGCACTGGTCACTTTAATTTTTTTCCAGTACTGTTCATTTGGGGGAGAGACTTCTTTGGTTTATACTTATGCTTAGCAAAAAATTTATTAAATTTTCATAAAGAAGATATGGCAATTTGTTCAGTGAAAAGACACTGTTGAAAGTAAGATAGTTTGATTTCAAAATATTGTCGCTTGGATTTTTCCTGAAGTAATGTATAAAGGTAGTCTGTGATCCAGCCATGAATTTGGGGGACTTAACTGCACTGCATCATTTTGAAATCCATCCTCCAATTTAATATGAGATGGGCTAGGAAAGGTGAGCAAAGTTATATCTAGTAGTAGGAAAGTGTGTGCTTGGAAGTAAGGGAAAACAGGGAGCTGGAGAGTAGACAGAGAATCAAGATAGTTGCATCGGAAATGCAATACCTACATAAGCTCTAAATTGCTGTTTCTCTCTAGGCAACCCCTCTGAGTCCCTGTTGTGAAAAGTGTGAAATTCGTGCAGTACCATTGAATGTCCAACATAATTAACATAACGTGGATAATGCAGTGACCTCTTGGTGTAAAATAATTGGTGTCTATACAAATGAAAATTAGTAGCTCTCTACACTGCCCTCTGTTCTGATTCAAGTTAGGAAATGTATTTTTTTCTATGTATGCTAAGACTATCCATTAAATACACACTCTCAGCTTGTTTCCTAATTTGAAAATTATTCAGTATTTTCCAACTACATTCTTCTAAGGCAGAAATATGTTTCAACAAAGCTAGCGTGATAACAGCTAGTATACCTTTTTATACTGACAGAAGAGATTAAAATGCTAAGGTCACATTAAGTAATTTAAAAATGTGTGATTTATTTTGGATCATGAAACATTAAAATGCTGATACTATAATAGAAAATAAGTTATTTTTCTCCGATTTGTTAGGATTTATTAGGATGAACTTTTGACTGAAGAAGTCATGAGGAAAACCAGACCAATGGTCATGTAGCTCAAAGAAAAAGTTCCTAACCAAATCTAACATGAACTAGGACTCAAAGTGATTATGCACAAGTATATTATTTTCAACTGAGTGAAAACCAAGGTTTTATTCCTTTATTTATGTAATTGATATACAATATTATGTTAATTTCAGATGTCAAATTGCTGTATACATTTGCATACATTGCAAAATGATTACCACACGTCTAGTAAACATCTATTCCATATGAAATTGTTACAGTATTATTGACCACATTCCTTGTTACATTAATAATCGCATCCTTGTGGCTTATCTATTTTATAACTGAAGGTCTGTGCTTCTTAATCTCCTTCACCTATTTCTCCCAAACTCCCACCACCCTCCCTTCTGGGAAGCACCTATTTGTTCTCTGTATCTGTGAGTCTGCTTTTTGTTTTGTTTTTTAGATTCTGCTTAAGTGAAATCACATGGTATTTGTCTTTGACTTATTTCACTTAGTATAAAACTCCCTTGATCTACCATGTTGTCACAAAGGGCAAGATTTCTTTTCTCAATAGCTGTGTAATACTCCATTGTACTATGGATCCTTGAACAATATGGGTTAGAACTGTGCAAATCCACTTATACACTTTTTTCATTGCTAAATGCATACTTCAGTACTACACAATCTATGGTTGACTAAATATGTGGATATAGAACCAAGAATACTGAGGGACAACTGAAGTTAGGGTCAGCACCCTTAACCCTCATGTTATTCTAGGATCAGGTGTGTGTGTATGTGTGTATGTATGTATATGTATACGGATATACACACATTTTTTATTAATATCAATGGACACAGGTTGCTTGTTATCTTAGTTATTGTTAATAATACAGCAATGAACATTGGGGTGTATATATCTTTTCAAATGAGTTTTTTATTATAAGCAAACATACAGGATTGAATGCTGAATCATATAGTATTTTTAATTTTTGAGGAACCTCTATACTGTTTCTCATAGTGGCTGTACTAATTTACAATCCCACCAACAGTGCATGAGGGTTCCCTTTTCTACACATTCCCTTTGTTTCATTTTTTTCAGCCACTTCTTTAGAAGGCAGGAGCAGCAGCCATCACCCCAGGCAGGGCTGAATATCCCTTAAATGTATGAGCTGAAATGAAGTTGCATCTACATTTATCTAACCACAGCCCCCACTGAGCCTACTGCCCAGTGAATTCTCCAGATAGAAAGATAAGTCCATGAGGCTGTTTGCTGCTAGGAGAGTAGAATTGATGAAGTGGGCAGAAACAGAAAGAGATATTCATTAGTTTGTTTAATTCATAAAATATCTACCCTTGTCTGTTGGACTGAGAGAGACTACAGAGATAAGAGGAAATAAAACCAGATGTGGACCATGCCTTCTTTGAGCTTCCATGCCAGTAGGAGTTATTAACCAAATAAATTACATTAGGAATATAAAACCACAAGTCTTGAGAAGCACTGTGAAGGAAAGCAAGGACAATTCAACTCAGCATTTTACAAACAATGGTAATTCAATTATTCAGTGGATGTGAAGGGTTTTCATTACACTTTCAGATTAGCTTTTGAGATCTTGGAAGGGGGTTATGTCATTGCCTTTTCTTGTTTCTTTGAAGGATGTGTGGCTGAATTGCTGTAAAAGTACAAGGAGGTGAAAGTATGTAGATTTGCTATAAATGTTATCTGGAAGAAAATAAAATTCTCTGGAAAGAAATATTTTCATTTTATTTTAAACTAATCAGTCGCTACTTGTGCGGGCACAGCATAACTTCTCAAACCTTGGAATCAGATTGGATACCATATTTAATGTTTCCATATTGATTTTCACAAAGAAACTTGTTTTTGGTTCAACTTTGATTTCTAGATAATTATAGATTCACATGCAGTTGTAAGAAAAAAATGCAACTTTTTCTGTACCATTACTCAGTTTCCTTAATGGTAACATCTTGTACAACTGTAGTGTAATATCACACCAAGACACTGACACGACAGTCAAGGTACAGAATGTTTGCCTGACCACGGGATCGCTCACCTTGCACTTTCATAGCCCCATCTTCTTTCCTCCTCCGTCCATCCCCCCAAACTCCAGCAACCACTGACATTCATTTCTTTAAATGTGGTATTTCAAGAATAATACAATTGAAACCATATATGTAACACTTTTGAGCTGGCTTTTTAAGCTCAGCATGATTGTCTGGAGATGCATTCAGGTTGTTGTGTGTGTCAGTAGTTTCCTTTGTATTGCTGAGGACTGTCCTGGTGGCTCAGTGATAAAGAATCTGCCTGGAATGCCGGAGACCCAGGTTCGATCCCTGGGTCAGGAAGATCTCCTGGAGAAGGAAATGACAACCCACTCCAGTATTCTTGCCTGGGAAGTCCCATGGACAGAGGAACCTGGCAGGCTACAGCCCATAGGGTTGCAAAGAGTCAAGACAGTACTGAAGAGACTGAGCACATACATTCTGGAGTATGGACATACTACAGTTTGTTTAACCATCTGAGTTGTTTCTGGATCTTAAAGATTATGTAATGAAGCTGCTAGTGATAAACATTTACATACAGTTCTAGGATAAATGAGCTTCCCTGTTGGCTCAGAGGTTAAAGCGTAGAGGTTAAAGCGTCTGCCTGCAATGCGGGAGACCTGGGTTTGGTCCCTGGGTTGGGAAGATCCCTGGAGAAGGAAATGGCAACTCACTCCAGTATTCTTGCCTGGAGAATCCCATGGACAGAGGAGCCTGGTGGGCTACAGTCCACTGGGTCACAAAGAGTCAGACACTACTGAGCGACTTCACTTCTAGGATAAATATCCAAAAGCGATTATTGGTTCATACAGTAATTGTCTTAGTTTTGTTTTGTTTTGTTTTTAAAGGAATTGCCATATTGTTTTCCAGAGTAGCTGTTCCATTTTACATTCCCTCCAGCAACACGTGAATGATCCGGTTTTCCCACATTCTCACCAGTTTGTAGTTCACCACTATTTTTTATTAAGCCATTCTGATATGTAGTAATATCTTATTATATTTTTCCCCTTTTCTAATGGACTAGATTTATAAATTTATTTAAGACAATTAGCGTATTAGTACTCTAGCCAATGGATTTGTAAGACATTACACCAAAAGGAGAAAACAGGCAGTGAAAAACAGCCCCTCCTGACACGCCCCAGCCCAGTCACCTGGGCGCATGGCTCTCCCCAAGAGGCCCAGGAGGAGCAAGGCTCCAACCTTCAGTTCCCGCCTTCCCCGGGCTGTGCCTGAGGCTGGCCCAGACTCGGACACTGAGGTCTACACACGGTCTACAGCCGGTCTAAGGCACGGAGGGAGTGGCGCAGCCCTGGTAAGGACCGAGCCCGGCACCATGAATAAGTTAAAGCCCCCCAAATCACTAGCAACAGCATCACTGTGCCCTCCAGAGGCGGCAGCGACCAAAATGTAGGGCCTGGAATACAGAGGAGACCCCGCTCCTTATCACCCACCAGGGGGAATACGAAGCAATGTCAGTTACTGCTCTAAGGGACAAAGCAGTAGTCGTGTGAGAGGACTGAATTCCTTATAGTTCTGCATTTCCCTAATGGTTAATGGTTGAACATCTTTTCATGTGCTTGTCATCTGTATATCCTATTTAGTGGAAAGTCTTCTGCCTATTTTCCAACTGGATTTTTTTTAATAGTTGAATTTTGAGCATTCTTCATATTTTTTTTAATAGTTGAATTTTGAGCATTCTTCATATATTCTAGATACTTATCTTTTGTCATATATGTTTTACAAACACTTTGTAGACTATTTCTTTTTAATAGGATCTTTCATAGTCCAAAGTTTTTAATTAGATAAAACTAATTTATCAGTTTTTCCTTTTATGATCAGTACTTTTGGTGTCATTGAAGAATTCTTTGACTAACTCTAGAGCCTAAACATTTTCTCCTATGATTTTTTTTCTAATGGTTTATAGTATTTAACATTTAAGTCTTATCTGTTTTGAATTAATTTTACTTACAATGAGATTTGAGTCAAAGTTCATCTTTGTGCCTACAGATGTCTGTTTGCTCTGGCATGTTTAATTGAAATGGCTGTATTTCCTGTACTGAATTTCTTTTACAACTTTGTCAAAAAAATAGTTGGATATATTTTGGGTTCCCTATATGTGAGTCTATTTTGAGTAACCTATATGTCTTGAAATTAAGTAAACTGATTGCAATCCCTTTATCTTTTCCAAAATTGTTCCAAATATATTAATAGCTGTAGAAATATTTAATTTTTTATAAATTTTGGAACATACCTTTTTATATCTAGAAATATTGCAGAGGTCTTTATTTTCCTCATGAACATAGAAACAAAAACCTTGGTAAAATATTAACCAATAGAGTTTGGCAACATAGTAAAAAAATTATAAACCATAACCAAGCATAGTTTACTTCAGGGGTGACATTTGTCCAGTGTTCAAAAAAAATCAATATACTTCACCCTGTTAAGGGACTGAAGAAAACAATCGTATAATCACAAGATTGCATCACTGATGCAGAGAAGACATTTGACAAAATTCAACACACAATAATGACATGAGTTTCTTTGGGTTTATCCTGTTTGGGGGTTGGTCCATTTTTTGATCATGTAGATTTGTGTCTTGCTAAATTTGGGAAATTTTCTTCAAGTACTTTTTCAGCTCTGGCTTTTTCCTCCTTTTCCATGGAAACACCAATGATATTAGTGTTAGATTCTGTTATAATCGTACAGATCCCTGATACTCCATTTTTTTCGTTTATTTTCTCTTTTTTGTTCAAAAAGTACTGGGTAATATCTATTCTTCAGTCTTTAGTTCACTGATTCTTTTTCCTGTCCTATCCATTCGACTGTTGAGCCCATCTGCTGAGGTTTCACTTAAAGGTTTGTATTCCTCAATTCTAACATTTCTCTTTGGTTCTTTGTCTTCTATTTCTTTGCTAAGACTGTGTTTTCATTTGCTTTAAGCATGCTCATAATTTCTCACTGAAGCTTTTTTTTTTTAATTTTTTGAAATTTTTATTTTAACTTTAGTTTACTTTACATTACTGTATTGCTTTTGCCAAACATTGAGATGAATTCACCACGAGTGTACAAGCAGAGGCTTAGTGGAGAGTCAGGACCCTCAGCATTGCCCAGCAGTAATGAGACCACTCAAATAAACTGATGGCTGTTCTAAAATCTTTTCTTTGTAACACCTGTCATCTCAGTGTTGGCATCTCTTGATTGTCATGTTTATTTGAGTGGTCTCATTACTGCTGGGCAATGCTGAGGGTCCTGACTCTCCACTAAGCCTCCTCTGATACCCTTACCTCTACCAGGTAATGAGAAGGGCTCCCTTAAAATAGCTGGATGAAAGGTGGAAGTCAGGTTCTCCATATGACTTCCCCTGACACTGCAGGATGGAGACCTTACCGTGTAGCGGGTGGAAGGGGGATGAAAATCCTGGGTCTCTGCTGGCTTCTTTGACACCCTAGTAGGGATTTGGGAATATCTCTTACAGCGTCACGAGTGTGGAAGTCTAGGCTTTTCTCTCAGTCTTCGCTTGCATGATTGGAGGTGGGGCTGTAGTGTTCTCTATGGTATTTGACTGGAGCTGAGACGTTATTGTCTAAAAGTTTTTTGTTTTGTTAGGTGGCCTTTTTCCTGGCCCTTTAGCTATAGAGAGTAAGCTTTTTGGTTTGTTTGAGCTCATTGGCATTTTCAGGTTGCTTGGCTTCTTTAGTTCCAAATAGGCAAATTCTGGGAGATGGTGAGGGACAGGAAGGCCTGGATTGTTGCAGTCCATGGGGTAGCAAAGAGTTGAACACAACTTGGGGACTGATCAATAACATGGGACATATGAGATAAAAAGAAAACCCAGAGAACTCGTTACTCTGTTTCTTGGGATGCTAGGTTTCTAGCCGGTTTGCATCTTCCCTCAGTCTCTCAAGTTCTTCTGTTTGTCTTATATCATGCTCAGGGCTTTTAATTGTACTTAGTGGGAGAAATAGGAAAATTATTCATATTCCATCTTCCTGGAAGCAGATGTCATTTTTTTTCAATTAGTGCATTTTCACTCAACAAATGCTTTCTTGAGTTTCATACATAGACAGATCTAAAAAACTCAGAAAGGAACATGAACACTCTCAAAATACACACCCAGAATCCAAGAACTCTTCATTGCTGCTACCACTGTGGCTCAGACCATCATCTCCCATCAGAATTAGTGCAATTATCTCAAGGTTACTCTTCCCTTGACTGCCTACTATTAAATCTAATATAGCAACTGGGGAGACTCTAGTAAAACATATACTAATCACGATGCTAAAAATCTTTCAAGGGTTCCCCGTCACCAAAGCCAAATTCCAGTGGCCTATATGGTTCCATGCACTCTCCTTCCCTCCCCCTCCATTGACCTCTGACTCCCTTCCTCCCGGTCTCCCCTTATTCACTCTGTTGCTGCCACAGTGGCCATCACAGCTAGACTGCTCACATGTTGGACACAGTTTCTTTCACTGGGAACATTCTTGCCCCAGCTCTCCTCATGAGTAGCTCTTTCACCTCCTGCAAACCCCAGATGTTACCTTCTTAGGCCTTTCTTGACTACCACACTTAAAACTGTAACTACCCATCACTTCCTCTCCCCATTATATTCCTCTTTGTGCTCTACTTTCTCTGCAGTGAGTGCTTGATAAATAGCTGCTGAATGAATAAATGACCTATGTGTCCAAATTCCAATGAGACAATATCTTCATGACACAGCAAATTGCTCTAATGATCCAATTGATGGGAGCCCTGGTGATACAAAAGGAATTCTAGTCAACCTTCCCTTAGAGCACTTGTATATAGATCCATGTTCTAGTGTTCCACCACTGTGTCTCTCAGATCCTCCCTTTGTTTCTTACCATATGTATCATTCTAGACCCACTACAAACTTTTTTCAGTAATTGCAAGCCTAAAAGAACAACAAGATTGACTTCGGTCCAGTATTGTCATCACACCTCAGCCTGAAAAAATCCTTATAACAGATCACATTATAGGTTAGTGGCCAGGGCCTACCCTTGGGTCAGTTGTGGGTCAAGTGGTATATGTGACCACCTCAGCTGGATAAATTGTGTTGGGCAGTTCTCTCAAAAGCAGCAAGTGGGCAAGGCAGAGGCCCAGAGAGGAGTAGATTCTTTTCACATATGCTGAACCACTCTGTCGATTTACAAAAATTTGTACAAATTTAAAATCATTAAATTCTTTCCTTGACTATTATACCTGTGTACAGGATAGCCCACACATTAGAGAAAAGAAAACCAGATTATGATTCTGCATATATCAAAGAGCTCTCTGACCTCTTCGACATGCTGTCTGGTAGAGGACTTTGCCCCTTGAAGAACTTAAGAACCTATGTGCAAGAAATAACAAATAGTTTAATTTAACTCAACTTTTATTTTTGAGAGGAAATTGAATTTCAATACAAAACAAACAGAAGAAGGCTTTCCTCTTGAGTTTATGAATTGTCAGAAAAGTGACAACACTTTTCGCTTCGCAGTATATCCTGGAGGGATCCCATAAAACCCTTGAGAGTTGCTGGGGGAGGGCGGTGCCATGTTTCAGCTCTTATGGCTCCACTACAGTGCTTTTTTGAGCTCTCTGAGCTCTTTGGAAGCATACATAAATAAAGTAGAAATGTCAGAACTAAGTGCTGAGAAGCATGATAGGTAAGGGATGGCAGTCTGGAGTCAGTGTGGATTTGGAATTTTTGGTTAAGAATTCTTTTCTGGCTCTACTTGGGCAAAAACTGTTTCCAACACACAGGGCGTAATTAGGCCCAGTGTAAAATCTCTCACATTTTATGTAATATGAAAATACTTCATATACAAACTGTGCTGTGACAAGCAGCTTTCAAAACACAACAAAAAGATGAAAAAAATATTAAACATATTTTCTTTCCCAGGAAATTTCTATCACCTCCAACAGCTGTTGCTTGGTATGCTGTTTGGTGGGTTTCTTCCCTACCACCATACCTAATGATGAAAGGAAAATGCTATTATGAATAAGTCATGATAAAATTATTAAAGCCCAAAGAACCAATGGAATGATTTAATGAGTATATTTTAGTTTTGGAAAAATGGGGCTAGTTTCAAATTTTAACAGAGACTTTTGTTTTCACTTCAGAATCTTTCCCTTTTCCTTATTGAACACAAGATACTGATTATTAAGCAAACAATATTTACTTTTTACTCAACAACCAATTGATTTTGAAAGTAGACTCAGAGTTTGCTCGTGACACATAAGCAGGTGCTATTAAGCAAAATGCACATACAAATATCTGCTTCTGCTCTCCTACCTTATGGAACATTCCTTTATAATTGAGTAAGTTTTAATTACCCTTAGAATGCAACATTACCCAAATTGAAAAGAGGTAGATTAAATAGTAGCATGTCTGAGCTTACATGAATTATCTTCTGATGACATTAGAATGACAAGTGATTAGAATGCTTTTTTCATCTTCATTTGCCCAATTATTGTTGTTTAATTATCCTACTTAGAAAGTAAGGCCAATAAAATTTTCAAGACAGAAATTTGTATCACCTTTGTACAGCTTTATATTAATAAACAACAACCAATAAAATAATCAGGACACAAAAATGTTAACATTTAAAACGTCAATTTTATAATATTGCTTTGTTAGCATTTAGTACACTTACTGTCGGGGCCATCTAAGGCAAGGACAATTATTAAACAAAAGCCTTGAAAGAAGTTGTGCTCCATATTTTTGCCTTTCTGCCTTTTCTCTGGCTGTAGTGCTGTGATTATTTCTGTAAGAGAAACCCTGTTCATTTGGGTTGGTGTGTCTGAGATCAGACTCTGAAACAAAAGTTAAATTGCTTTTATTGTGAGAATCAAATTAATTCTGGCTTAATTCCTTCAGTTGTTAAGATTGTGTGGAATTCAGTCTGGAGTGTTGTTGGAAACCCCTCCACTTTTCTAGAGGGAGTCTTTCATATTGTCTGAACAAGAGGTCCTACTCCCATCTTTGCTCCTGCTGCCTGTTGCTGTTCACCTGTTTCTCATAGGAGTCCTCTCCCTGTTCTGTCTCAGAAATCTTTAACACCACTCTCAAGTGTGTCCAATTCAGAGCCTGCTTCCAGGGACATTTCACAGCCAACACCAAATATGGGGCCCCAAGTGTAAGTAAGACACATATAACATACCCCCTAAAACCCGCCATCTCCCACATGCCTGCAAAAGCCCTCTGTCTTTTTCTCCTCTCTCTCTCCTTCCTTCCTCCTCCTCCTTGACCAACCACCTCATTTTTTGGTGTGCTTCATGTCCCAGCAACAACTTCTCTCCCCATCTTTATTCTCCTTCAAAAACATTTTGGCCATTATTATTTGGCATCTACATTTCTATATAAATATTAGAATCAGCCTTTAACTTTCACAAAAGAGCCTGTTGGAATTTGGATGGAATCACACTGTGGCTCAAACAGTAAAGAATCTGCCTGCAATGTGGGAGACGAGGTTCAGGCCATGGGTCAGGAAGATCCCCTGGAGTAGGAAATGGCAACCCACTCCAGTATTCTTGCCTAGAGAATTCCATGGACAGAGGAGCCTGACAGACTCCAGCCCATGGGTTCACAAAAGAATAGGACATGACTGAGCAACTAACACTAATAGATCTCTATTTATACAAATATAAGTAAATGTAAAATATGCATATTTTATTCCTCCAGCCTTGACTGACTTACACAAAAGGCAGCATACATTATACACTATTACAGACTTAAAAAAATATTTTTTAACCTATACCCTGAAAGCTTTTTATATCAATGCACAAAGTATCTTCATTCTTCTTTATAGTGGCATAATATTCTATTTACTGACTATATCAGAATTCACTTAAAAGGTTCATATTGCTTTCAGACTTTTGCTATTGCAAATATTGCAATAAATTTTGTGTAGAAGGTCCGTCTAGTCAAGGCTATGGCTTTTCCAATAGTCATGTATGGATGTGAGAGTTGGACTGTGAAGAAGGCTGAGCGCCGAAGAATTGATGCTTTTGAACTGTGGTGTTGGAGAAGACTCTTGAGAGTCCCTTGGACTGCAAGGAGATCCAACCAGTCCATTCTGAAGATCAGTCCTGGGATTTCTTTGGAAGGAATGATGCTAAAGCTGAAACTCTAGTACTTTGGCCACCTGATGCAAAGAGTTGACTCATTGGAAAAGACTCTGATGCTGGGAGGGATTGGGGGCAGGAGGAGAAGGGGACGACCGAGGATGAGATGGCTGGATGGCATCACTGACTCGATGGACAAGAGTCTGAGTGAACTTCAGGAGCTGGTGATGGACAGGGAGGCCTGGCGTGCTGCGGTTCATGGGGTCGCAAAGTGTTGGATGCGACTGAACTGAACTGAACTGAGAAATATAATTTCAAAGATATCCTAATATGTACCTGTAGAATGAATGCTTTAAAATGAGAGTGCTATAGCAAAGGGAAAATGAATTTGTAATTTTTAAATATATTGCCAAATTGCCCTCCATTGTGTACTGTATTATATTCTTTACAAGTAGAGGAGGAGAGTACCTGGGCTTCCCTGGTGGCTCAGATGGTAAACAATCTGGCTGCAATGTGGGGGACCCAGATTTGATTTCTGGGTCAGGAAGGTCCCTTGGAGCAGGAAATGGCTAGTGACTCTAGTATTCTTTCTTGAAGAATATCATGGACAGAGGAGCCTGGTGGGCTGCAGCCCATGGGATCACAAAGACTCAGACATGACTGAGCAACTAACACGCAGGAGAATCTGTTTCCACTAGGAAGATTGTAAAGTACTGAGCCAAATTTTGTAATAATTATAAAATAATTTAGTTTTTCTCTTTTTTCTTTAGTTTTAATAAATCTGTATTTTTCTAGAAATTTATGTATTTTCTCTAAATGTCTATACATATCTGTATACATTTGTTAGTAAGATTCTAATTCAGTTCAGTTCACTGGCTCAGTCGTGTACTACTCTTTGTGACCCATGGACTGCAGCACACCAGGCTTCCCTGTCCATCACCAACTCCCGTAGCTTACTCAAACTCATGTCCATCGAGTTAGTAATGCCATCCAAAAGTCTAATCCTCTGTCATCGTATTCTCCTCCTGCCTTCAATCTTCCCCAGCATTAAGGTCTTTTCCAATGAGTCACTTCTTTGCATCAGGCGCCCAGAAGTATTGGAGCTTCAGATTCAGCATCAGTCCTTCCAATGAATACTCAGGACTGATTTCCTTTAGGATGGACTGGATCTCCTTGCAGTTCTACAGACTCTCAAGAGTCTTCAACACCACAGTTCAGAAACATCAATTCTTCGGCGTTCAGCTTTCTTCAGTCCCACTCTCACATCCATACATGACCACTGGAAAAACATGGCTTTTACTAGACGGACCATTGTTGGCAAACTAATATCTTTGCTTTTTAATATGCTATTTAGATGGGTCCTAGCTTTTCTTTCAAGGAGCAAGCATCTTTCAATTTCATGGCTGCAGTCACCATCTGCAGTGATTTTGGAGCCCCCCAAAATGAAGTCTGTCACCATTTCCCCATCTATTTGCCAGAAGTGATGGGACCAGATTCCATGATTTTATTTTTCTGAATGTTGAGTGGAAAATCAACATTTTCCACTCTCCTCTTTCACTTTCATCAAGAGGCTCTTTAGTACTTCTTTGCTTTCAGCCATAATGGTGGTGTCATCTGCATATCTGAGGCTACTAATATTTCTCCTAGCAACCCCGATTCCACCTTGTGCTTCATCCAGCCCAGCGTTTCTCATGATGTATTCTGCATATAAGTTAAACAAGCATAGTGACAATATACAGCCTTGACTTACTCCTTTCCCAATTTGAAATCAGTCTGTTGTTCCATGTCCAGTTCTAACTGTTGCTTCTTGACCTGCATACAGGTTTCTCAGGAGGCAGGTAAGGTGGTCTGGTATTCCCATCTCTTTCAGAATTTTCACTGTTGTCATATACACAGTCAAAGGCTTTGGCATAGTCAATAAAGAAGTAGATGTTTTTCTGGACTCTCTTGCTTTTTTGATGATCCATCGGATGTTGGCAGTTTGATCTCTGGTTCCTCTGCCTTTTCTAAATCCAGCTTAAACAGTTGGAAGTTCACAGTTCACATACTGTTGAAGCCTGGCTTGGAGTGTTTTGAGCATTACTTTGCTAGCATGTGAGATGAGTGCAATTGTGTGGTAGTTTGAACTGTGGTTTGGGGAACACTCTTGAGAGTCTGTTGGACTGCAAGGAATCCAACCAGTTCATCGTAAAGGAAATCAGTCCTGAGTATTCATTGGAAGGACTGATGCTGAAGCTGAAACTCCAGTACTTTGGCCACCTGATGCGAAGAGCTGGCACATTGGAAAAGACCCTGATACTGGGAAAGATTGAATGCAGGAGGAGAAAGGGATGCCAGATGATGAGATGGTTGGATGGCATCACTGATGCAATGGACATGAGTTTGAGTAGACTCTGGGAGTTGGTGATGGACAGGGAAGCCTGGGTGCTGCAGTCCACAGGTTCACAAAGAGTCTGACACAACTGAACAACTAAGAATCTGACACAACTGAGATTCTTTGGCATTGCCTTTCTTTGGGATTGGAATGAAAACTCACCTTTTCCAGTCCTGTGGCCACTGCTGAGTTTTCCAAATTTGCTGGCATATTCAGTGTATCACTTTCACAGCATCATCTTTTAGGATTTAAAATAGCTCAGTGGGAATTCCATTATCTCCACTAGCTTTGTTCATAGTGATCCTTCCTAAGGCCCACTTGACTTTGCATTCCAGAATGTCTCACTCTAGGTGAGTGATCACACCATCATGGTTATCTGGGTCATGAAGATCTTTTTTATATAGTTCTTCTGTGTATTCTTGCCACCTCTTAATATCTTCTGCTTTTGTTAAGTCCATACTGTTTCTATCCTTTATTGTGCCCATCTTTGCATGAAATGTTCCCTTGGTATCTCTAATTTTCTTGAAGAGATCTCTAGTCTTTCCCATTCTGTTCTTTTCCTCTATTTCTTTGCATTGATCGCTGAGGAAGGCTGTCTTAACTCTCCTTGCTATTCTTTGGAACTCTGCATTCAAATGGGTGTATCTTTCCTTTTCTCCTTTGCCTTTAGCTTGTCTTCTTTTCTCAGGTATTTTTAAGGCCTCCTCAGAAAACCATTTTGCCTTTTTGCATTTCTTTTTATTGGGGATGGTCTTAATCTCTGCTTCTTGTGCAATGTCATGAACCTCTGTCCATAGTTCATCAGGCACTCCGTCTATCAGATCTAATCCCTTCAATCTATTTGTCACTTCCACTGTATAATCATAAGGGGTTTGATTTAGGTCATACCTGATTTAGGTCTAGTGCTTTTCCTTTCTTTCTTCAATTTAAGTCTTGATTTGGCCATAAGGAGTTCATGATCTGAGCCACAGTCAGCCCCCCATCTTGTTTTTTTGCTGACTGTATAGAGCTTCTCCATCTTTGGCTGCAAAGAATATAATCAATTTGATTTCAGTATTGACAATCTGGTGATGTCCATATAGTCTTCTCTTGTGTTGTTGGAAGAGGGTGTTTGTTATGACCAGTGTGTTCTCTTTGCAAAACTCTGTTAGCCTTTGACCTGCTTCGTTTTGTACTCCAAGGCCAAATTTGCCTGTTACTCCAGGTATCTCTTGATATCCTGCTTTTGCATTCCAGTCCCCTATAATGAAAAGGACATCTTCTTTGGGTGTTAGACCATTCAACTTCAGCTTCTTCAGCATTACTGGTTGGGGCATAGACTTGGATTACTGTGATATTGAATCGTTTGCCTTGGAAACAAACCGAAATCATTCTGTCATTTTTGAGATTGCATCCAAGTACTGTACTTCAGAGTCTTTTGTTTGCTATGATGGTTACTCTATTTCTTTTAAGCGATTCTTGCCCACAGTAGTAAATACAATGGTCATCTGAGTTAAATTCCCCCATTCCAGTCCATTTTAGTTCACTGATTCCTAAAATGTCAATGTTCACTCTTGCCATCTCCTGTTTGACCACTTCCAATTTGCCTTGATTCATGGACCTAACATTCCAGGTTCCTATGCAATATTGCTCTTTACAGCATTGGACTTTACTTCCATCACCAGTCACATCCATAACTGGGTGTTGCTTTTGCTTTGGCTCCATCTCTTCATTCTTTCTGAAGTTATTTCTCTACTCTTCTCCAGTAGCATATTGGGCACCTACTGACCTGAGGAGTTAATCTTTCAGTGTCCTGTCTTTTTGCCTTTTCTTACTGTTCATGTGGTTCTCAAGGCAAGAATACTGAAGTGGTTTGCCATTCCCTTCTCCAGTGGACCATGTTTTGTCAGAAATCTCCAACCGGACCACCATCTTGGGTGGCCCTACATGGCATGGCTCATAGTTTCATTGAGTTAGACAAGCTTGTGGTCCATGTGACCAGTTTGTTTAGTTTTCTGTGATTGTGGTTTTCATTCTGTCTGCCCTCTGATGGATAAGGGGTTTATGGAAGCTTCCTGATTTTAGAGACTGACTGAAGGGGAAACAGGGTCTTGTTCTGATGGGCGGGGCCACACTCAGTAAATCTTTAATACAATTTTCTGTTGATTGTATTATAAATGCTGTGTTCCCTCCCTGTTATTTGACCTGAGGCCAAACTATGGTGAAGGTAAGGAAAATAGGTATGACCTATCAAATTCCTTATGATTATACAGTGGAAATGAGAAATAGATTTAAGGGGCTAGATCTGACAGACAGAGTGCCTGATGAACTATGGATGGAGGTTCCTGACATGGTACCGGAGACGGGGATCAAGACCATCCCCAAGGAAAAAAACTGCAAAAAAGCAAAATGGCTGTCTGAGGAGCCCTTACAAATAGCTGTGTGAAGAAGAGAAGTGAAAAGCAAGGAAGAAAAGGAAAGATATAAGCATTTGAATGAAAAGTTCCAAAGAATAGCAAGGAGAGATAAGAAAGCCTTCCTCGGCGATCAATGCAAAGAAATAGAAGAAAACAAGAGAATGGGAAAGACTAGAGATCTCTTCAAGAAAATTAGAGATACCAAGGGAACATTTCATGCAAAGATGGGCTCGATAAAGGACAGAAATGGTCTGGACCTAACAGAAGCAGAAGATATTAAGAAGAGGTGGCAAGAATACACAGAAGAAATGTACAAAATAGAGCTTCATGACCCAGATAATCACAATTGTGTGATCACTCACCTAGAGTGAGACATTCTGGAATGCAAAGTCAAGTGGGCCTTAGAAAGCATCACTATGAACAAAGGTAGTGGAGGTGATGGAATTCCAGTTGAGCCATTTCAAGTCCTGAAAGATGATACTGTGAAAGTGCTGCACTCAATATGCCAGCAAATTTGGAAAACTCAGCAGTGGCCACAGGAATGGAAAAGGTCAGTTTTCGTTCCAATCCCAAAGAAAAGCAATGCCAAAGAATTCTTAAACTACTGCACAACTGCACTCATCTCACACGCCAGTAAAGCAATGCTCAAAATTTTCCAAGTCAGACTTCAGCAATACATGAACCGTGAACTTCCAGATGTTCAAGCTGGATTTAGAAAAGGCAGAGGAACCAGAGATCAAATTGCCAACATCTGCTGGATCATGGAAAAAGCAAGAGAGTTCCAGAAAAACATCTATTTCTGCTTTATTGACTATGCCAAAGCCTTTGACTGTGTGGATCACCATAAACTGGAAAATTCTGAAAGAGATGGGAATACCAGACCACCTGACCTGCCTCTTGAGAAACCTATATGCAGGCCAGGAAGTAACCGTTAGAACTGGACCTGGAACAACAGACTAGTTCCAAATAGGAAAAGGAGTACGTCAAGGCTGTATATTGTCACCCTGCTTATTTAACCTTCATGCAGAGTACATCATGAGAAACGCTGGGCTCGAAAAAGCAGAAGCTGGAATCAAGATTGCCGGGAGAAATATTGATAACCTCAGATGTGCAGATGACACCACCCTTATGGCAGAAAGTGAAGAAGAACTAAAAAGCCTCTTGATGAAAGTGAAAGAGGAGAGTGAAAAAGTTGGCTTAAAGCTCAACATTCAGAAAACGAAGATCATGAAATCCGGTCCCATCACTTCATGGCAAACAGATGGGGAAACAGTGGAAATAGTGGCTGACTTCATTTTTGGCGGCTCCAAAATGACTGCAGATAGTTATTGCAGCCATGAAATTAAAAGACGTTTACTCCTTGAAAGGAAAGTTATGACCAACCTAGATAGCATATTAAAAAGTAGAGACATTACTTTGCCAACAAAGGTCCATCTAGTCAAGGCTATGGTTTTTCCAGTAGTCATGTATGGATGTGAGAGTTGGACTGTGAAGAAGGCTGATCACTGAAGAACTGATGCTTTTGAACTGTGGTGTTGGAGAAGACTCTTGAGGGTCCCTTGGACTGCAAGGAGATCCAACCAGTCCATCCCAAAGAAGATCAGTCCTGGGTGTTCATTGGAAGGACTGATGCTGAAGTTGAATCTCCAATACTTTGGCCACCTCATGTGACGAGTTGACTCACTGTAAAAGACCCTGATGCTAGGAGGGATTGGGGGAAGGCGGAGAAGGTGATGACAAAGGATGAGATGGCTGGATGGCATCACCGACTCGATGGACATGAGTTTGGGTAAACTCCAGGAGTTGGTGATGGACAGAGAGGCCTGACGTGCTGCAATTCATGTGGTTGCAAAGAGTCGGACACGACTGAGTGACTGAAGTGAACTGACTGAAGGAAGAAAATGAAGACCTCCTTCAAAAAGTCCCGTGCAAGTACTGCTGCACTCAGTGCCCCTGACCCTGCAGCTGGCCACTGTCGACCTCTGCTGGAGACTCCTGGACACTCATGGGCAAGTCTGGGTCAGTCTCTTGTGTGGTCACTGCTCCTTTCTCCTGGGTCCTGGTTTGCACAAGGTTGTATTTGTGCCCTCTAAGTGTCTGTTTCCCCAGTCCTGTGTAAGTTCTGGCAGCTCTATAGTGGGGTTAATCACAACCTCCTTCAAGAGGGCTTGTGCCATACCCAGGTCTGCTGCGCCCTGAGCCCCTGCCCCTGCCCCTGTGGCAGGCTACTGTTTACCCATACCTTTGCAGGAGACACTGAAACACTGTCTCAGTCTCTGTGCGGTCTCTGGGTCCTGGTGCACACAAGGTTTGTTTGAGCCCTCTGAGCATCTCTGGCAGATAAGGGGTTTGATTCTAAATGTGATTTCACCCCTCCTACCACCTTGCTGGGGCTTCTCCTTTGCCCTTGGATGTGGGGTATCTTTTGTTGGTGGGATCCAACATTCTCCAGTCGACAGTTCAGCAGCGAGTTGTAGTTTTAGAGTTCTCACAGGAGAAGATGAGCATACATCTTTCTACCCCTCCATCTTATGTCACCAATGTTAAGATTCTAATTATCTTAATATTTTTCTATATTTGGGGACACGAGCCCCTTTTCATTCCTAATATTGTGTATTATTGGATTCTCCCTATACTTAATCCATTTACTGAATAGGATTTTTCAACTTTGACCTTTTGGGTCAATGATTCTTTGTTAATAGGAGCTGTCCTGTGCATTGCAGGATTTAAAAAAGTTTATTGTTTAATGTATTGGCTGTGCTGGGTCTTCACTGCTGCACAGGCTTTTCTCTAGTTTTCGGTGAGTGGGGCTACTCTAGTTGCTGTGTGCAGGCTTCGCATTGCAGTAGCTTCTCTCGTTGTAGAGCATGGGCTCTAGGCACTTGAGCTTCAGTGGTTGTAGCAGTAGTTGGGGCTGGAGACATGAACCTCAGTAGTTGCAGTTGGGACTCTAGAGCACAGGCTCAATGATTGTGGCACACTGGTTTAGTTGTTGTGGCATATGGGACTCTTTTGGATCAGGGATTGAACCTGTGTTTCCTGCATTGTCAGGCGGATTCTTTAACAATGAGCCACCAGGGAAGCCCACATGCAGGATTTTTAGCATCATCTTTGAACTCTACCCACCACATTCCAGTGACACCCCCCCACCCCACCCCCGGTTGTATTTCCAATCACAGTTTGTCTTCAGTCTTCTCACCAGATCTTCCCTGGGGAAGGGTAGGAAGATGAGGAAAGCACAATTGCTCTCAGCTGCAGATCACTGATATAGAAGCTTGAAAGTATTGACATTATACCTTATCAAAGAATTAATTTTTGCTTTGCAAATTCTATATCTTTTCCTAATTAATTGCTGCTCTTTGTTTACTTCTCTATTTAGACTCTTGTTTATCGCCAACATTTTACAGTTGATATTTAATGCTTGGTTTTCACCCTATTTTTTAACATGAGCTTTTAAGACTACATTTCCTTCTAAGTATCAATTAAAACAACCCAGAAGTAGGTGGAATCATAGTTCAGCTTTACCTCTCAGTTTTAACTTTCATTATTCTTTTATCCATGGGATATTTAAAAATGAGTTTATCATTTCCAAATTTGCTTACTTTTTAAACTTATTTTTTAACAAAACAACTTCTTTCTTAATTGTCAAAGAATGTGTCTGTAATTCTGCTTTTTTGACATATACCAAGGCTTAGTTTATGGCTTAGAATGTGGTCAATAATTTTCATAACTGTTCTATGTGTTCCTGAAAATATCCGGTTACTGAATATAGTTTTCTGTAAAAGCCCACTGTCTCAGTTCCTCAGATGTTTTCATATCATGTATTAGTAGCATAAATGAGTGAGGTTACTTGAGGTCAGATGAGACTGGTCTGAGAGGCTCAGGACACCTACTTCAGCACTCCTAGGGCAGAGAGACTTAAGATCTGGACCAGCTTATAAGTTTTTCATTGAGTCAATATTAACTATATTTTCTACATCTTCCAAATCCTTATTGATTTCTTCATGTATTAATCCATAAATTACAGAGAAAATTGTGTTTAAGTTGATGTGGCTCAAGGCAGGTCATGACAAAATATGCCAAAGTGGCATATTGATTATATTAAAGTTATTTAAGAAACAGCCAGTGCCAGAAGGACACTCTGACCCTCTTTGTCCCCTTCCTTTGTTCCCCTGAAAGTAGGAGATAAAGCTCCCATGAGAAAGGTAGCCTCCCTGTAGCAGAATGTAGAGAGACATCCTTATCACCAGAGACAGGGAATTAGGGCTGAGAACGCTGTGTAAACAAAATCTGTTAGATTCTTCACTAATTAGTACTCAGACCTAAGCTTCTTTGTCTTGTCAGTTCCTCACAAATTTATTGTTTCTTTGTCTAAAATGTATGAAAGCTTCCTTCTTTGCTGTGGTACCTTCTTTGAGTCTCGGGTTTTGGGGGGACCCCATCCACTCCAGTGTTCTTGCCTGGAGAATCCCAGGGACGGGGGAGCCTGGTGGGCTGCCATCTATGGGGTCGCACAGAGTTGGAAATGACTGAAGCGACTTAGCAGCAGCAGCAGCATAGTTACAAAGCTAAATTGGCTTTTCTTCTATCAATCTGTCTTATTTCAATTATTACACCAGCCAAAAGAACCAGTAAGAGTAGAGGAAAAATTTCCTCCTCGGAGTCTTACTTTTATACTTTTTGGTTCTGTAAATTTTCGCTTTATGATATTCAGTTCAGTTCAGTCGCTCAGTCGTGTCTGACTCTTTGCGACCCCATGAACCGCAGTGCGCCAGGCCTCCCTGTCCATCACCAACTCCCGGAGTTCACTCAAACTCACGTCCATTGAGTCAGTGATGCCATCCAGCTATCTCATCCTCGGTCATCCACTTCTCCTCCTGCCCTCAATCTTTCCCAGCATCAGGGTCTTTTCAAATGAGTCAGCTCTTCACATAAGGTGGTCAGAGTATTGGAGTTTCAGTTTCAACATCAGTCCTTCCAATGAACACCCAGGACTGATCTGCTTTAGAATGGACTGGTTGCATCTCCTTGCAGCCCAAGGGACTCTCAAGAGTCTTCTCCAACACCACAGTTCAAAGCATCAATTCTTTGGTATTCAGCTTTCTTCACACAAATTAGAGACACTATACATTCTTAGTAAATGTTAAGTTTACCAATTGCTGTGCATTATTATTGCTTTCTGTTGTCATGTCTGTTTTGCCTAACACTATTGTAACTGTCAATTTATTTTATGTTATTTGCTTATTATATCTGTTTTTAATCTTTATTTTCAACTTTTGTATCATTTTTTTTGATATATTACTTGTAGGACACTTATAGGTGGATTATTCCTCCATTCTCAAAATATTTGTAAAATATTATTCCTCAAAAGTTAGTTGATTCAATCTCCTAGTTAAAACAAGAAAAATCGCAGTCATTGGCCTTAAGTTTTTTGATCATGATTGTGACTAAGTTGGAAAATGCTAGTGATTATTTCCTGATGTGACTTACTAATATGACAAGTATTTCTTAGGTTGGTACAAAAATAATTGAAGTTTTGGACATGAATTTTAAATCACAACTAGGCTCAAATATATCTTTACTAATAAAAATAGGGACCATTGCAATCAACACATTTTGCCAATAAGAAATAAGTCTGTATATTCCTGTAGTGTAAAAATGCATGCTTCAGGATTTGCTGAACCCTTGGAAAGCATTTTTTTTTTGCCTCCTGCTGGTTGTAGAAGCATTTTCCCTACAAAAAATTGTCAAGATACTTGAAGTGGTACTCGGTTGGCAAGAGGTCAAGAGAATATGGTACATGAGGTGTAACCCAATTTGTTCAACTTTTGAAGTCATTGTGCAATTGCTTCAATTCTTTGTGCACAATTCTTCAATTGTGCAATTCTTCAATTCAAAACTTTTGAAGCAATTGGTTGTGTAACCTGTGGTTGGGCGTTGTCATGGAAAATAATTGGGTCCTTTCTGTTGACCAATGCTGGCTTCAGGCATTACAGTTTTCAGTGCATTTCATCAATTTGCTGAGCATACTTCTCAGATGTAATGATTTCGCCAGGATTCAGAAAGCTGTAGTAGATCAGACCAGCAACAGACCACCAAGCAGTGACCATGATCTTTTCTTGGCACAAGTTTGGCTTTGGGAAGTGAGCTGCTCATTGTTTGTTGTTGTATAAAATACACTTTGTCACACATCAAAATCCAATTGAGAAATGATTCATTGTAGTTGCATAGAATAAGAGAAGACACTTCAAAATGACAATTTTTTAAACTTGCACTCAGTTCATGAATCACCCACTTATTGAGCTTTTTCACCTTTCCAATTTGCTTCAAATGCTGAACAACTGTAGAGCGGTTAACGCTGAGTTCTTCAGCAACTTCTCATGTAGTTCTAAAAGGATCATCTCTGATGATCCTCTAAGTTGGTCATTGTTAACTTCCAATGGCCAGCCACTATGCTCCTCATCTTCAAGTTCTCATTTCCTTTACAAACTTCTTGAACCACCACTGCACTGTACATTCATTTGCAGTTCCAGAGCTAATTGTTGTTGATGTTGATGTTGTTGTTGATGATGTTGCAATTTGTCTGCTGCTTTGCAACCCATTTTGAATTCAAATAAGAAAATTGCTCAGATTTGTTTTTTGTCTAACATCATTTCTATAGTCTAGAATAAACAGCAAGTAATAAGTCACTAGCAAAAAAATACAAAGCAAGAAATGTGCATTAAATAATGTATAACATAACCATATTTATTTAAGGATGTATTCCAATATAATTGCAAAGTTCAACAATGCAAAACCACAATTACTTTTGCACCAACCTAATACAATCTTAAAAAACACTGAGGAGACAGTTATAATACTATCAGTTTGGGTAAAATAACTAATCAAAACTGCACATTTCTTTTGGTTATTATTATTACAGGGCATGGCAACAATCTCTAAAGTCTTCAAAGTCTTACAAGAATCTTATCTTTAAATGGTGCTTCCAAGGACAAATTTATATTAATGGAACAGTTATGAATATTCACAAATCCCCTTGTTGCACAGGAAACGTGATTGATATTCTTGTGAACACTCTCTGTTTAATACTTTATCAAATCAGACTATTTGAATTTGTTTTATGATGTAGAAAGCTCTCTTTCTGTAACTTCAGGAGAGAGGGGACATCATTTCTTTTAGACTCTTGTTAATTGTGAAGACTTCTACTTTTTTAATGCGAGTCTTTGTAAACTTCATTATTTAGCATAAAAAGTAAAAAGCAGGCCTGTGACCTCATTTTTACTTGCAAAAATGGAATAAGAGATGAATGGGATTTTATTTATTAACAGTGAGAGAGGGTGCATATAGCATTAATCGTCCACATTCTGATTTTGCAAATGAGATATATGCTATTCCTCATTGAATGCAAAGTATGCAAGAATGACGAAATTGACAAGACGAAGTCAACAGATCCAGGAAACAGTATTCCTTTTTTTAGGATAATTAAAGTTTCAAAACTATAGAGCAGAGGACACTGCAGCACTCCTGGCTGGAGGAAGAAGGAAACTTGCTTGCCTAAGTGCCCTGCAAGAGGCTGCAGACCTGCCTTCCTTCTTGTTAGAATCTGATCACCTCACATCTCCATTGCTTGCTCTGACCTGTATCAGAGTTGAACTCTGCAGGCCACTTGATTTACATCTTTGCTAGAACCTTGTCTTTCAGAGCCAGCTAAGCTGACTGAATTAAGTCAAACTGATACCAACTTGGTAATTAAAAATACAGCAAATGTTATTGTCCTAACAATTTTATAGTAATATTTAGAGTGGATGAAGTATAATCAGTTAAGAGATAATTGTTGGTGCTTTAAAATTGGTTGTTTTAATATCTATTTAAAATGTCTGTAAAAGTGTTGCTGAATTTTCAGTGATCTCCTTAAGGCACAATTCTTTTGTTTCCTCTGAACTTGCAATAACCAATAAAGCTATGCAAGTGTAAGTCTTCAAAATCATAGATAATAGGCTGAATTTAAAAGGAGAAGAAACAAGCTTATGCATATGTGAGGAATTTCAATATGCATTTTTCTTCCTAAAAAGTGGCTTTTCTATGATCTCTAAGATTATTCTGAGTAGTATAAAACAGATACTAACCATGGATGTATGTCAATGGATCTCATTTTACAAACTTCCCTGCACCCTAAAAGACACAATTTTAGCATTCCATATTTCATCTTGGAGAAAAGTTAGGTAAAAAGTGAAACCAAGGTATTTGTGGATACATGACTTAGATAAGACCCACCTGGAAGTAAACAGAAAACTCAAAATAGCAATGGCTTAAATAAAACAAATTTCTCTCACATTAAGAAAGCTGGATATAGTTGGCCCAAGGTTGGAGTGATGCTTCATGTGTTAGAGGCTTACATGCTTCCTGTTGTTTCTCTGCCATCCTTAGCCTGTGGCATCCATCCTGTGATCTAACATGGCTGTTCAAATTCATCCATCACATCTTTTTAATTGAAGTATAGTTGACCTACAACATTCTGTTAATTTCTGGTGTACAGCAAAGTGATTCAGTTTTATATATACATACATAGGTAAATATATATATATATATACACACACATAGTTGTACATGCTTTTTCATATTTTCCATTATGGTTTATTATAGGTTATTAGATAGTTCCCTGTGCTATATAGTTGGACCTTGTTGTTAACTCCAAATTATACCACCCCCATCCCATTTCCCTTTTGGTAACCATAAGTTTGTTTTCTGTGTCTATGATTGCTTTTGTAAATTTATTTGTATCATATTTTAGATTCCACATATAAATGATATGGTATGTTAAGTCCTGTTTGCATGTGTGCTCAGCTGTGTCCAACTCTTTGCAATCCCCTGGATTGTAGCCCACATGGAATTCTCCAGGCAAGAATACTGGAATGGGTAGCCATTTCCTCCTCCAGGGGATCTTTCTGTCCCAGGGAATCAAACCTGTGTCTCCTGCTTTGGCAGGCAGATTCTTTTACCACTGAGCAAACTGGAAAGCCCTAAGGCCTACTTGGTCACCAGTTGAAAAATCAAGATTCTGTATTGAGAAAGAATAAATGGGATTATGAAAACTAGAGGACTACTGGCAGTTTGCCTCTGCTGGCTCAATAGTATTCTCTCTGTTCTTTTGAAGAATAAAAAAATACAATGATCTTAGTCCAGAAATTAATCTTTCTTTTGGTAGATTTTTAGGTGCTGCTATTGCTTCTGTGATAACAGCCTATAGATAACACTTACAGTCAGCTGAAATTTGTCCCACCACCAGGGTTGTAGACTTCCCAAGAGTCAGTTTAGTTCAGTTCAGTCACTCAGTCACGTCCAACTCTTTGCGACCTCATGAACCACAGTACGCTAGGCCTCCCTGTCCATCACCAACTCCCGGACCTTACCCAAACCATTGAGTCGGTGATGCCATCTAACCATCTCATCCTCTGTTGTCCCCTTCTCCTCCTGCCTTCAATCTTTCCTAACATCAGGGTCTTTTCCTATGAGTCAGCTCTTCGCATCAGGTAGCCAAAGTACTGGAGTTTCAGCTTCAACATCAGTCCTTCCAATGAACACCCAGGACTGATTTCCTTTAGGATGGACTGGTTGGATCTCCTCGCAGTCCAAAGGATTCTCAAGAGTCTTCTACAACACCACACTTCAAAAGCATCAATTCTTCTGCACTCAGCTTTCTTTATAGTCCAACTCTCACATCCATACATGACTACTGGAAAAACCATAGCCTTGACTAGACGAACCTTTGTTGACAAAGTAATGTCTCTCCTTTTTAATATGCTCTCTAGGTTGGTCATAACTTTCCTTCCAAGGAGTAAGCGTCTTTTAATTTCATGGCTGCAATCACCGTCTGCAGTGATTTTGGAGCCCAGAAAAATAAAGTCAGGCACTGTTTCCATTGTTTCCCTATCTATTTCCCATGAAGTGATGGGACTAGATGCCATGATCTCAGTTTTCTGAATGTTGAGCTTTAAGCCAACTTTTTCACTCTCCTCTTTCACTTTCATCAAGAGGCTCTTTAGTTCTTCTTCACTTTCTGCCATAAGGGTGATGTCATCTGCATATCTGAGGTTACTGATATTTCTCCTGGCAATCTTGATTCCAGCTTGTGCTTCCTCTAGTCCAGCATTTCTCATGATGTACTCTGCATATAAGTTAAATAAGCAGGGTGACAATATACAGCCTTGATGTACTCCTTTTCCTATTTGGAATCAGTCTGTTGTTCCAGGTCCAGTCCTAACTGTTGCTTCCTGACCTGCAAGAGTCAGTGGTGTTTGTCTTCTAAACTTGCTAGCTATACTTGTTATTGTAATTACATAAGACAACTATTATGTGTCCTAATGATATATGAGTATGGCTAGAACTTTCTGAATGATAAATAAGCTTACTGTTTTGCAAAGAAAAAAGTGTGACTTGCTTAAAAATTGCTGCCAATTTAGATGTGGGTAAAGTTCCCATGAAAATCTTGGAAGAAAAGGTCTAGAGGAATTCTGTACTTTGTCTCATCACAGGTGTTTCTTATTTCACTTTAAAAAACTAAAACTGGGGCTATAGACATTATTTTATGGATAGTGAGATTTATATAAGAAAGATAGCATGAAACCCCCATCATAGACTTTCTTAACAAAAGGCCATGGGCCTACATCAAAGGTTTAATAAAAGATACATTTTAAGTTAAAATGCTGCTGCTGCTAAGTCGCTTCAGTCGTGTCCGACTTTGTGAGACCCCATAGACGGCAGCCCACCATGCTCCCCCGTCCCTGGGATTCTCCAGGCAAGAACACTGGAGTGGGTTGCCATTTCCTTCTCCAATGCATGAAAGTGAAGTCGCTCAGCTGTGTCAGACTCTTAGTGACCCCATGGACTGTAGCCCACCAGGCTCCTCCATCCATGGGATTTTCCAGGCAAGAGTACCGGAGTGGGGTGCATTGCCTTCTCAAGTTAAAATGCTAATGGTACATTTTTATTAATCAACACTTGGAGCAGTTTTTTAATCTACTGTCTCAATCAATTTAGATGAAAACCAAACCAAATGTCTAACTCTCAAGTTTGGTGATGGATACTGACTTGTTAACAGAGTTAATTATATCAGAAGTGGCCAAAGATAGTACTGATTGAAACACTTATTCCATTCTTTACATTTTGGTTTAAATAAACATTTCTAAATGAGATAGCTTTCCACACCCATGTTCAATGTTAGACAAAGCTGAGCACAAAACCAGGTGTTGCCTGTAACACTGAAAACTTTTTTGCAAGTTTGTTTTGGGTTTTGTCTTTTATAGGTGTGGATATGACTTCAGCATCCAAAGTCACTGAAGTGATGACCTCTCTTTCCCCTAAAATTGGGAGAGCAGACTGGTAAAGGCAAGGCATTTAAAAGCAAGTGACATTAATAAATTGCTTGCCTGTGAAAACACTTTAATATGAACCTGTTGTGGCAGATGTCTTTGTGTTTATTAAAAGCCACAAACTCTCATTTACATGGATTTATATTTAGATTCATCCTAAATTAGAGATGTTCTTAGTTTGTGAAAACAACAATAAATTTTTATTTTTCAACATTTCTAATACTTTTTCTTCAATTTGTCTTAGTTAACCTTTTTTACTTATAAATATGAGAAACCCAATATATTTAAAGTAGAGATGATTATGATTAAATAGGTAGGATGTAGGGACAATCACTGATCTCCAGTAGCATATTGGGCACCTACTGACCTGGGGGTTCCTCTTTCAGTATCTCCTCACTGCCGTCCTTCCTGACCTTCAACGTGGGATGGCTGCTCTAGGCCCTCCCCGCACAGCCACCGCTCCTTGGACGTGGGGTTGCTTCTCCAGGCCCCGGCCCCTGGCCTGGGTGTGGGGTGGCTCCTCCCAGCTGCCACCCCAGGCCTTGGATGTGGGGTAGCTCCTCTCAGCTGTTCCTGTGCCGTCGCAGCCTGGCACTCTCAGCCAGTGCCCCTGACCTCGGACGGGGGGTAACTCCTCTTGCCCTTCAGGCATGGGGTCCTCCCGGCTTCTGCCCTTGACCTCGGACGTAGGGTATCTCTTCTCTTAGTGCGCCGGTCACAGCCGCCTGTAGATGAAGGGATGGAGCCAAAGCAAAAACAATACCCAGCTGTGGGTGTGACTGCTGATAGAAGCAAGTACCAATGCTGTAAAGAGCAATATTGCATAGGAACCTGGAATGTCAGGTCCATGAATCAACGCAAATTGGAAGTGGTCAAACAAGAGATGACAAGAGTGAACGTCGACATTCTAGGAATCAGTGAACTAAAATGGACTGGAATGGGTGAATTTAACTCAGATGACCATTATATCTACTACTGCAGGCAGGAATCCCTCAGAAGAAATGGAGTAGCCATCATGGTCAACAAAAGAGTCTGAAATGCAGTACTTGGAAGCAATCTCAAAAGCGACAGAATGATCTCTGTTTGTCTCCAAGGCAAACCATTCAATATCACAGTAATCCAAGTCTATGCCCCAACCAGTAATGCTGAAGAAGCTGAAGTTGAACGGTTCTATGAAGACCTACAAGACCTTTTAGAACTAACACAAAAAAAAAGATGCCCTTTTCATTTTAGGGGACTGGAATGCAAAAGTAGGAAGTCAAGAAACACCTGGACTAACAGGCAAATTTGGCCTTGGAGTACAGAATGAAGCAGGGCAAAGACTAATAGAGTTTTGCCAAGAAAATGCACTGGTCATAGCAAACACCCTCTTCCAACAACACAAGAGAAGACTCTACACATGGACATCGCCAGATGGTCAACACCAAAATCACATTGATTATATTCTTTGTAGCCAAAGATGGAGAAGCTCTATACAGTCAACAAAAACAAGACCAGGAGCTGACTGTGGCTCATATCATGAACTCCTTATTGCCAAATTCAGAATTAAATTGAAGAAAGTAGGGAAAACCACTAGACCATTCAGGTATGACCTAAAACAAATCCCTTATGGAGTAGAAGTGAGAAATAGATTTAAGGGACTAGATCTGATAGATAGAGTGCCTGATGAAATATGGAATGAGGTTCGTGACATTGTACAGGAGACAGGGATCAAGACCATCCCCATGGAAAAGAAATGCTAAAAAGCAAAATGGCTGTCTGGGGAGACCTTACAAATAGCTGTGAAAAGAAGAGAGGCAAAAAGCAAAGGAGAAATGGGAAGATATAAGCATCTGAATGCAGAGTTCCAAAGAATAGCAAGGAGAGATAAGAAAGCCTTCCTCAGCGATCAATGCAAAGAAATAGAGGAAAAGAACAAATGGGAAAGACTAGAGATCTCTTCAAGAAAATTAGAGATACCAAGGGAACATTTCATGCAAAGATGGGCTCGATAAAGGACAGAAATGGTCTGGGCCTAACAGAAGCAGAAGATATTAAGAAGAGGTGGCAAGAATACACAGAAGAACTGTACAAAAAAGATCTTCATGACCCAGATAATCATGATGTTGTGATCACTAATCTAGATCCAGACATCCTGGATTGTGAAGTCAAGTGGGCCTTAGAAAGTATCACTACCAACAAAGGTAGTGGAGGTGATGGAATTCCAGTTGAGCTGTTTCAAATCCTGAAAGATGATGCTGTGAAAGTGCTGCACTCAATATGCCAGCAAATGTGGAAAACTCAGCAGTGGCCACAGGACTGGAAAAGGTGA